>OZ026517.1:97114189-97326783 GCA_964019695.1 Loripinus fragilis
TGATACAAATATTTGAATGACCAAATCCTGTTATGTTGGAAAAGCATAAGTAAAGCATGCACAGCAATCATGCTCAACCGCAGAAGCTTTTTTTTTCACTCTTTTCAAATTGTGTGCCTACACTTTTGTGTACAGAGAGATTGATGATGGTTTTAGTAGCCCCCCCCCCCCCCCCCCCCCCTGAAATTGGTAGATAAATCTATTTTTGTCTATTTAGAAGAATCAAGACAGACTTTTAATAAATTTAATTAAAACGTGTTTCATGCATCCAGTTTGCTCTACTCGCTTTATATGTACTATCTACAGCTGCTTTCCAAATTTTTTATAAATAGCCATTTTTGTCATAATTATTTACATACCCTATACTCGTTTGAGTGTTTGTAACGAACCTGTGCTTTGTTCGAGATATGATTTGTTTCTGCTCCTGTATGAACGACATATCTGGTTATAGTGAGTAGAAATATGGCTTGTTTTTGCAGATGTTTTGTATCAAGTTTTAACTTCTAAAAAAGTTGAATATATTTTTAGCAAATCAAAGTTGCTTATCAAAACTCTATTTTGAATTATGAGATAATAAGGAGAGTACCAACGAAAACTGTGGTGGGAATCTATAAAGTCATGTATACGGTGCATTGTGAAAATACTTTAAGAATTGAAGCTATCGAGTGTATCAACAATGAATCACTTGATTGACTTTGGTGTATGTGCACTAGTAGGTTGCAAAAATTATATAATTTTACATAATTTCTTTTAAAAGATATTTTAAGTGCATTTTTGTATTAAATTTTATGCTACATAGTAAGAGCCCAATTATGAGGAGAAAGGCCAAAAGGAAAGTACAGTACTGCCAAATAGTTAAATGGGCCAAGATGGTTTAAAACTGTATTAAAGTTGGGAAAATGTCATCTTTTCAGATGAATTCACACTCTAAACCTATTTCTTTTGCAAACCTATTCCCATCTGGCGTCTGAAACACGAACAAATTTATCCACATCACATTGACGGTTGGGTAAAAAAACACTGAAGTCGTATTGAGGGGACTATCTCGTAACTGTTAAAGGGGTCTCTCAACTAAAAGCTTGTTAATGAAACAATCACCAGTAAGACATATCAGGATAATATCAAAAGCGATATAAAACTCCAATATGAATGCAATTTAACCCAAGCATTCAACAAAATAACGCACCTTGCAATAGATCTTTGAAATATTAACGTGTGATCCATAATGGAGTTTTATATCGCTTTTGATAGTATCCTGATATGCCTTACTGGTGATTTTCATTAACAAGCTTAAGTTGAGAGACCCCTTTTAAAGTTAAAAATAGTCCCCTCAATACGACTCCAGTGGATTTTTACACATCCATCAATGTGATGTGGATAAATTTGTTCTTGTTTCTGACGCCAGATGGGAATAGGTTTGCAAAAGAAATAGGTTTAGAGTTTGGATTCATCTGGAAAGATGACATTTTCCCAATTTTAATACAATTTCAAACTCTCTTGGCCCATTTTACTGTTTGTCAGTACTGTACTTTCTCCTCATAATTGGGCTCTCACTATGTAGCATTAAATTTGAACACCCAAAATGCACTTAAAATATCTTTTAAAAGTAATTATGTAAAAATATATATAATTTGTGCAAACTACTAGTGCACATACACCAAAGTCAATCAAGTGATTCATTGTTGATACACTCGATAGCTTCAATTCTTAAAGTATTTTCACAATGCACTGTATACATGACTTTATAGATTTTCACCACAGTTTTCTTTGGTGCTCTCCTTATCATCTCATAATTCGAAATAGAGTTTTGAAAAGCAACTTTGATTTGCTAAAAATATGATCAACTTTTTTAGAAGTTAAAACTTGATACAAAACATCTGCAAAACAAGCCATATTTTTACTCACTATAACTAGATATGCCGTGCATACAGGAGCAGAAATAAATCACGTCTCAAACAAAGCACAAGTTTATTACAAACACTCAAACAAGTATAGGGTATGTAAATAATTATGACAAAAATCGCTAACTATAAAAAATTTGGAAAGCAGCTGTAAACCTCAAAATTTACAGCAACGAAACATTAATACTTTTAATAGATACTCATACTATAGCTGGCTTGAAGTGAACGAAACGAAACATATTACTGCTTTAAACAGATGCTCATGTTAGTTGGCTTGAAATGAACGAAACGAAACATATCAATGCTTTTAAAAGATACTCATATTAGTTGGCTTGAAGTGAACAAAACAAAACATATTAATACTTTTAATAGATACTCATATTAGTTGGCTTGAAGTGAACGAAGCGAAACATATTAATACTTTAAATAGATGCTCATATTAGTTGGCTTGAAGTGAACGGAACGAAACATATTAATACTTTAAAAGATACTCATATTAGTTGGTTTGAAGAGAACAAAACAAAACATATTAATACTTTTAATAGATACTCATATTAGTTGGTTTGAAGTGAAATAGGTACTTAACCATTTTGTATAATAGTAGCCCCTAAATTGGTACGTTGACAAATAATAAAGACCCAAATGAAATGCCACAGAACGTGACATTTCATTGGGGTCTGCACTATTCGCTAAGATAGAATCAATCCTCATGGACTGGACTACATCTTAATTTGGAAGTCTATAGGTAACAAGGCATGTCGGAGCCGGTATTTTATGGTAATTTAGTTTATATATTCAAAATAATTGTTGGCAAGCCTGATCTTAGAGATCAATTAAAAAAGATAATCAAAACATTAAAAACAATTAGGATATACCATGGATAGCATGTAGAAGTCTGCATGTCTGATTGCAAACCCAACCACGGTTTATAGCTATGGTCTCCTCTTTATTTGCACGACGGTGGGTCAAGCATCAGACTCAATGACGTAAATCTTTAATCGGTGGGTTGATGTTTGTTTTGGCTGGGCCCAGCCTGCCTCAGTTTTACATTAGCACTGACTATCTGTGATTCGTGAGCCTTTTCTTTGATTCATCATCGATTGTTAATTTGATTAGAGTGTGTATTGCATACGTTAGAAAGCCTTCGTGTGCTCTAAATATTTGTTTGTGTTTTAACAACACCAGAATCTATAAACTCAGATATTTAGTTTATATGGCAAAAAAGAAAACAGTCAACTTTTTCGTAACTTTTACAATTAAAACATTGAATTAATGATAGCGTATACACTTATCCTTAGTCATATCAGCCAATCCGCTTAGAATCAAAGTGGCCGCCTCTCAAATAGATGATCTGCCCAAAGCTTCTTCATGTCTTCTTCTAGTTGACCGATCATCATAGGTGAAGAAAATTTACTGATTCTTGTGTCTGTTTATCTTATACGACAATTAGTGATTCTAACTTTAATCATGTGAAATCTGTTAAGCTGTTTACAGAAACCGTCTGTCCATCCATATGATGACTACCCTTTTGACCGCGATGGTTTTTAATCTGTTAATAATACGTAAATATTTAACCTATGTTCTTTAAGCAGTCTTTTAGAAGAGGATACATGTAAAGGTACGTGAAAACGTACCCATCACTGCCTCAATTCTTGCAAAACAAAACGTGTTGCCACGCGCGTTCGCTCTCCGGTGAGGGGCATAGTATGTGGTATATTCATAATTTATGTATCCAATATTGCAATCCTAAATTGCGAATGCCCAATTCGATCAATGACATATTTTGGCTGCAAGTTTTATATGAGGCTGTGCCGTTTCAACCAAAATGACAGTCCATTTAAAGTGTAACGTGCGGAAGTGGTACTTTTAATAGTTGTTCCTTTGTATATGTTATGATATGCTTTATTTGTATTTAGTATTCAAAGAGTTAAACAAATACGCCAGCAGCTTCAGATGAGCATCGACCTCTCACTGATGTACTGATCAGTCTTGTGCTCTAAACAGTCCGGTCTGGAGAGAATTTGTTCAAATCCTCCATAAACTTCCTCAAATGTGACGCGGCTTATTTTTAGTCCTACGTGGCTTTAGGATAGTAGTGATGAGTTAATGATGTAAAACACTTGTCAGTTCTATTCAACATGGATTAAACCGCCTAGGGCAAGACTTAGCTTACCATAGGTATAAACTATGTAACCCACTTGTCCTTTTGATAGAAGAAACTAAAATACATAATTTGGTCAGATAAGCCACAAAGCTTACTGAGTCCTGGCCTCTTGTGGAGATGTAAAGTCGCTAATTAAAGCCTCCGTATAGTTACACCGTCATTATAATACTAGTTTAGAATATACTGATTACTGGGCGCATCTCAGATCGTATGGATATAATTTGTTTAGATGACCACACAACAATATGACCAGACATAGACCTTAGTAAGAGCTAATTTATTATCTTGATAAACATGTTAAAGAACAGCTAAAATGACACTTTCTGACTGAACGGCCAGTCACGTGGAAGATCTATTAATTAATGATTGAAATGTAGACGCCGGTTGTTTCAAACTAACAAACTCGATAGCTTACGTAATGTGATTTTTTTAAAAAATAAAAACTGTTATATAGAGTTAAGTAACCAATCTATCATAGGACGCCTTTTCCGATTCTCACTTGAACAAAAACACGCTTAGCACAAGGGTAACAACCTACGTCATAGCATTGATGTTGTAAACACGTAGTACGGCGCCATCTTTGATTTACAAGGTCAGTTTTCCCCTTCGTAAAATTAAACAAATGAGTGTCTGTACAAACAAAGCAGTGCAGGCGGTGCCTAACATCACACTTGAACAGAATATATAACGGTCACGCCCCGATATGCCGTTGCCTTTGTAATCATTCACCCACAAGAATCGAAGCGGGAGACACGAGGATAATTTTAGCAGTCACCCACTTCGATTTTTGTGGGTGAATGTTTACAAAGGCAACGGCATTTCTGGACGTGACCATTGTATATTCTGTTCAAGTGTGATGTTAGGCACCGCCTGCACTGCTTAGTTTTGACAGACACTAATTTGTACGACATTTACGAAGGGAAAAACTAACCTTGTAAATCAAAGATGGCGTCATACTACGTGTTTACAACACCCACGCTATGACGTAGGTTGTTACCCCTGTTAGCAGCCATACGATCGCCATGTCTATGAAATACAAAAGACTCAGCAAGCAAACAATGTTTATAGTGCGTCCAGCTAATAGAGACTGGGCGTGTCAAACAGAGCGCTGTCAAACACTGTCAAATAAGACTAGTCTACAGTAAATCGGGTGTAATAGCCTATGTAAGCTTTACTCGTGCAACCAACTGAAGCGCAGACGACAAGGGTGACAAACTTTATACGTTAGCATGCCTGGTAAAGGTGTATCTTTAGTATGCTGCTGAGGACATGCTGCATTTCATTTTCCGGGATGGATATGTTGTGAAAGTTTTGGGGAGGGTAGGTTTGCACTTTCTTCAAATTCTGTCTGTATAGCAAATTAAGCCTGATACAATAATAATAAATCACCAATTAGAATTAAGCGGGACAAGGGTTAAGTATCTTGATCACGAGAAAAGGGCATACAAACATGAGATTTGGTCTTATCGCATATCCGAAAAAGTCTCTTATAATCGCTCATTCTGGCATGTCCACAGAGACTAGATGTCTAAAAGTTGTTCGGAGTCTTCTTCAACTTGCATACTTTGTTTATGCGAGAAGCGAAAGCCCTGGCGAGGGCATGCGTACATGCATGCTCGTAGGAGCATTCGGCACACGCGGGTGTAATAAGAACCATCATCTCATGTGCTGACCAATTTTTCATTGCGGACCATTATTTTATTTTTTTTATTCAGTATTATTATTTGAACAGTTAAAATTTCGAAACATTGACAGAGTGCATATACTTGTCAGTCTCCTTGTTATCCAAAATTCGAGATGCCTTTTTCTCAAAATGGGCTCAAAACTACAACAGGTATATACAGGAATACAGCTGTAAAGCGTTTCACGGGTGAATAAATACACTCTGTCTTACCGATTTTTAAATGGAAATGTCCACGGGTGTGTCTTTGCTAAGAACTGCCCAGTCTCTCTTAACTGGTCGGACTATACAGGTCTGAGCTCAGATATTTCGTTATTAGGCCAAGAAAAAAATATGTGTTGTTAAGGTTACCCGACCTATCCTATTTTTTTACTCCCTACCCTAAACTTTATTATTTAATTATTTTGTTCTGCTATTCTCTTCCAGCTTCAGAATTCGGAGAGAAAATACAAATCAAAACGACCATCTGAAATGGATGTATTCAGTCGTTGGAATTGGAAATGAAAGGATTAAAACAAAGTTATATCTTCAAAAATTGATCATTTTATATCAGTGTTGTCTTATTTCCTTTCAAAGGAGGTCTGAATATTCCAAGAAAAAAAATCAAAAATATAGTATCCTACTTACCCTTATTTGTTTTTTATTTGGCCTTATATAAATATGAGCCAGCACACAAGACTTTGGTATTTATCCCATTTGTGCAAAACTCCATAGTGCCAGTTAAGCAAAAACTTTAAACATAAAATTGCGATTATTGTCTTATCCATTACTTTAAACGTGTGTTTTGGGTGTTCAAAAGAACCGTCTCATCGAGACGGACCCACAACTAATGTTTAGGTTGAGAAATAAGAAAAATAATTTTCAGTTACGCACTCTTATTTGGGGGGGGGGGGGGGGGGGGCTGGCAAATGGCTCAAATAACGCCCATGCTGACATACATATATATTAAGTGAGGCTTGGGGGTGGTACTCTCATTTTTTCATACGTGGGCTTGGGCCCAGCATGTACTGTTTTCCAAAAAAAAAAACAGGAATATCTAGCACCCAAAAAAATATTTGAAATTTTTGCAACCCCCAAAATATCCCGATTCTGTACATAAACCTTAAAAATAGTCCAATTTTAAGATGACCTAAAAAATAACCACAAAATTTTCATACCGACAAAAATATTCATTTTTTAAAAACCCAAAAAATATTGAAATTCCAAATTTGGGGACTAGAACGTTGGGTTTGAGCCTTTATCTACAGCCATCTGTTTTGTGTATGCGAGCAGCGAAGACTCGGACTAGTCTGTGAAAATGCCAATGCACTGGTTGAGCATTCGTTAATCTACAAGTGTTCTACAAAGTAAGAGAGAAGACAAAGATCAGGAATCGATACAATCAAGTACCACACCTGACCTAAAACACCATATAGGAAAGTGATCAAATAACAAGAAAAGGTCACACACAAGAGAGGCAAGGGGTCAGCCCTTTCCCAACAGGTGACAACAAGGCTACAATAAACAGACATCACAGAAGGCAAGTCGATAAGTTGATGCATGTCAAAACACTAAAACGTTGAGAGCTGCCATAAACTACATATTGATAGCGCATAAACTTTTCCCAAAATGCCTAAAAGTAAGTTTGGGTAAGGATGGCAAAGATCTTTAGAAATAGTTAGACCAAGGCGAATATCGTTTATCAATATTTTTGAAAATGTTCAATTTTCATATCTTTATAGCAGGTTGGTCTACATTGTGTGATTGTGGTATTTTCTAATCATACCCACTTGTTTTATTTTACTTTATCATATGACGTCGCGTCTGGGAGTGAAATAACGCCATGCAATAAAATCTGTAAACCACTAGTGGTTTATCGATTTACGGGAAACGTCATGACGTCTATAACAACGTTGCGTACATAATGACAAAATCATAACGTTTTTACGTCAGAAATGAGATTTCAAAGAAATTGTCATATGATAAATAGAATCTAACATTCGTGCTCTTGTATTATTGAATTTATTAAACTCGTTGCGAAAAAGAGATAAAATGCTCGGCAAGCCTCGCATTTTATCTCTTTTCCCCAACTCGTTTAATAAATTCAATAAAACATGAGCACTCATGTAAGATCCTCTATATACTGTATATGATCTCGTTTGCACCAAAGTTTAAAAATCGTGTAAAGCAGCAGCAATGCCTTTGTGACTTCTGCCCCTTGAGCCTGAATTCATGTTCATTTGAAAGAACAGACCAAATGCTAGAGCCAGAAATATTTTAAATCCCTATTAACTTGATCAGTAGTATTCCCACCCCATATGAATATACCAAGTAGTATTTTATCAAGTCTAGTGGCTAGCTATAGTGTGTTCAAACTAGATAGTGTGTTGCCACACGTTTATTGGATTTATAGCAAATGATACACTTCATCAGTATGCGCATCAGCATATCGGACTACAGCATCTTTTTTGCACAATTTGTTAAGAGTTTTCTTTTGCTCCGTCAGTCTGGAAGTTCGGGACCATATTCTTTGTTTCTTAAAGTTTAAATGATAATTGATTTGCAAAGTACTAGCAAAGTATATATATATAATACATTAGATAATTTGATTTGATTTTTGTACCTATGATGATACATAAAATATACTAAGAAAAGCAAGAGAGTATATTCAGTAAATACCAGAACCACACATTGCAGACCAACCCACGGCACCGTGAAGAAGAGCCACAGAACATCAACAAGACCAAGACATAAGGAATACAATTAAAGCAAAGCAACCAGCTCTCTCTTCCTAGTCAAGATGGTTGCAAAACTAGAAAGGACACAAAGTAACACAAACACCAAACATAGAACCCCCTCAAACAATGGAAGGTACATAAAACAATAAATCAACAACAACATAACCACTGCCTTAGAACGGACGGTAGTCTAAGCCACCGGAAGGGGGGGCTTAAATGCTTTGTATTGGCGCCAAATACTCGCCCTAGATTCTGTTTTTGTTAAAACACAAAGATTGTTAAGCTCACATGCAGGCTTCCAAACTAATGCAATGCAATAGAGAGAGCTGATTGCTATTCTTGCTTTCATGTTGGTGGCTTGTTTGTCTATGTTATGCAGTACTCTGCAATAGCCTGATCTGTGGTTTAGCAATATATTAGCACAATGTATGACTTGATGACCAATCTCTGGTTGTATTATCAGGTATATTGCACAAGTTACATTGGCCTTTCACCTCTGCGACTATGAACAAAATATCCATTTACCTTGGTTTTATAGCTTTCTGGTGTACAGTTGTAGTTCAACTCTCCAACTAGTCTGTTATAAAGAGATTCAGTTAAAAGGTGTCATCTTTAGCGCTTCCATCTGTTACATAACATTTATATATATCAACTTATTAGCATAGGTCTGTTTATATACATTCACAGGGTAATGTTTTGTATACTCAGAAATTGTTTTTAAATACATTGCGGGTAGCATTTTATAAGATTGGTTATGGTATAAAAAATATGTTAATCTTCTATATATGATATATTGTTAAGTGGTGTTACGAACCTGTACGTTGGAAGCTTAGCTGACGGTTGATAACAATGATAGTACCTCGTAATTTCCCCTTCCCTTTATTATTGTGATTTAATATTTAATATGCGTAGGGGATAGTAATGATAAGATATCCTTTCATCTAAGACTGGTTAGTAGTACAATTTTGGTATTTAGGCCCCCAGTCACCTGCCCTCTCCCCCTCTTGTTACCTCGGCTGATGTTTGTTCTTGGGAGGTGACTCTGTATTTGTTGATTCATCAGTATTGTTGCTCAAATTGTTTGTTGGGTTTCTTGTATTTGGTTCTTGTTTCGTATTGTAGTATTTAATGTTCTGTTTTAGTTTTGAAACCATCTAGCTGATGTAGGGAGAGCTGGGTGCTTTACTTTGAGATCTTGCTGTCATTTGGCTACCATAAGTCTGTGATTCTGGCATTACCTGGGCATACTTACCTAGTTATGTACTGTATCTAGTTGATCTTTTTGAAAAGATGTACATGTCGTTGCCGAGTTGTACGTCGGATCAAGTGCTATAAAATGCAAATTGTTATCCCTTACAAAACCGTCTTTTGTGGTGTTAGTACAAGCAACAAAACGCGAACTTCAATTGCCTTCATCGACTATAGACGTTGTTTAAATTATTCAAGCTTATTCTGGTTATGTACTGTATCTAGTTGATTTTTTTAGAAAGTGTGAACATGTTTTTTCAGAGCTTTACGTTGGGTAAAATGCTAGGAAATGCAAGTTGTTATCCCTTACAAAACCGTCTTGCGTGTCGTTACTATACAAGCAACAAAACGCGAGCTACAGTTGCCTTATCAACTATAAACGTTGATTAAATTATTCAAGCCTGATTTCAATGATTTGAACTGCGGACTCACACTTATAGTGAATAATTTATTATATCTGCGATGTTAAGACTTCTTGTTGACAGCAGCGCCATGTCGATTCAGTGCGCTAGCATCAAGCGAAAACCAATGGCATGTGTATCATGCAACCCCAGCATCATACGCAGGTCCAGAAGGGGGAAGGCTCCTGAAAAAAAAACACACAAATATAGGGTTTTTAAGCAATACTCGTCCGGATTCCCTGGAAAATCATAAAACTGCCAAGCCAGCATTCAATGTTTGGCCAACATCGGCCAACCTGCGAAACGCCATTAAACAGTGAAACGCCATAATAATGGCTTTTCGCTGGTGGGCCTATGATGGTCCGATTTTAGTGTTAGTTGAATTACCTGCCCCAATCAAAAAAAAACAATTAGAGGTTGGACCCCCTCTGGCAAAATTTTCTGGATCCGTGCATGAACATTGACAACTGCGACCTCAAAATAAACACAAATATTAACACACATAATGTAAGTGAATACGAAGACTTAGACTGCACTGTGCAATACAACCAAAAGTCGTCTTTAATTACCACTTGCAGGGCAGTATGCACTGTTGAAGTCAATACCGGCTTGTACCTTTTCCAACGTAATCCATAATTTATCTAGTCTCTTTAAAGTTGGTGTCAGATTAAGCAATAAAACATAGAAACTTCGAACTTACCGTGTTCTTGGACGATTAATTCTGGTTTAATTGCAGCGACAAAAAAGAAATGGTTTTAAATATTCTAACATTATTGATTCAGTCATAAAAAGGAGTGATTCTCGTTTGTCTAATTTTCTTATCAATTAATTGGTTTTGTCTTTTGAAAGTTTTGCCTTAGGACGACTATCGGGGTGTCTGCTTCTCGAACAAAATTGAACTGGGGAAGTACAATATTTTTAATGTTGGTTAAAGAAACTCTTCTGCAATAGTGCATATCATAGACAGTATTTTGTGGTCATTTAGTTTATCAATTCTAAAGAATCGGTTGAAAGCCGACCAATTCAAAAAGATAATCAAACCAGGAATCAAACATTACAGGTCTAGGTAGAAACCTGTTCGTCGATAAGCATCAGCTACACACTTAAAATGTGGCTGTCCCTTGGCAGTAACCAGTACTGGGCTTATGGGTTTATGGTTTTATGATTTTTATGTCAAGAAGACTTAACCGGCAGTGGTTGTGGTTTACAACGTCTCAGAAGATGGGGTCACAGCTTAAGTCTACCGGCGTCACTGCGTTGTGGTCCTTGAGCAAGACACATTTATCCTAGCTTAGTACTGGTTCAACCCAGGAAGGCCCGTCCCTGTTTAACTGAAAGATTGTTGATGGGACGCAAAGAATCAAATCAAACAAACAAACAAACAGCTTAAGTCTCATCCGACAGACTGGTGCAGCCGGGTGCCGACTTGGGACCCTTGGGTACAATGCAAGTGACTTATCCACTACCCCACATAAACTTCTCTTTTATAGACACTCTCCCTCAAAATTAGGTATTGCTATCGTGCTTGCCTTCTAGACTGTATTCTAGGCTTACTTTTGAAACCAATGGGTTTACACTGCTTTTTTATCAGTCACCTCTCATATTAACTGCATTGTCGCACGTTGCCTGATAAACGTTGTTTATCTCATGGCATGTGCCTTTAGCAGGTCATGATGACGTTGCACTTTTTGAATGACGCCGTAAATGATGCTGAATCAACACAAAAATCGAAAATTACGTCATAATCGCTAGTTTTAAGAGAAAAACAATAGGTAAACTGGTAAATAGACTACCAGGTTCGCAGCTTTTGATATTAAGTTTACCTGCGGCTAGGCTTTGAGAACGCATGTTGAATCGCTCGGCAAGCCTCGCGATGTCAACAAGCGTTCCCCAAAGCCTTGCCTGATAAGGTAAACTTGATATCAAAAGACACTCACCTAGTATTCTCTATAGCTTGCTCCATACATGTAACGTTAATGAAGTTTTAAAGAAAGTTAAAATGTGTAAATCAGTATCAGTTTCTGACTTTCAAACCGTACAATAAATATCGCGTGGGACTTTACCCTCATCACTTTTCAGTTTGTCTGACACCTTGTCTAATGTCCATATGACCTCAAATGTTTTCCATTGTTCTCTGATACCATACACCATATGTATAAACTGACTGATCCTGGGCGACGAATGACTTTGACCTTATCTATAACAAACCAAACAAACCTGATATTTCTAATTACCAGTGTCAAATACTTTTATTTTCTTTAATTAGTTTTGAAGTGGCTCAGTTTTCTTTACGAATCCTTCGGCGTTTGACTTCGAGACGGCTTGATTAGCAGCGAATAAATGAGAGATAATAGGTTCGCCCTGGCGTACACTTGAAGTGGAAGCATTTGTGAAGACTTTAGTCCTACTCACGGGGTACTTGTGATGGTGTCTGGGTGGCTTTGTGCATGTGAGGAGCTGACATCAGATGCGGCTATTGTTAGCACAAGTGGCGAAGACCACAATAGGAGGACTCTTGACAAGTAACGTAACTGAACCGCAACGTCCGGCAATACACCTTACATACAACATCTGTGCGTTGACAGTGGGTAACCACATGTTGTATCATCAAGACAAGCATCAGCCTGCTCAATCGGAACTGGCTCTGTCAATTTGGAATCAGACCTCAGATGTACATCGAGGGTCTACTTTGATAACGTGACGCTGACGTCAAAGAAACCATGCAAACACAATAACCAGTGTGATTGCAGCGAAACAAACGGTAACAGCATTCCAAAATAAACATCGCTTTTAATGATATTTTATTTAAAAAAACATAACTTCATTTATTTGTTTCGAGTAATCAAAATAATGGATTTTAATTGGACTGAACCCACATGCTGATGTACCATTATTCCTTACGCCAGTTCCTGCTAATGAAATGCAGCTTTTTCATGCATAGTGCTAGATCTTGCATACATCCGAGGCTTGATCCTCAAATTGCAGCCTGCTAAGCACGACCGGGCCGCGTAGCGTAGTCGGTAACGTGTCTGGCTACAGATGCGTGTCTGACTGCATATCCAGGGGTCGCGAGTTCGATCCCGGTCCGGTCCCATTCTTTCGTGGAGATTGATCATGAAATGATTTCTACGGTCATTCTCCTCCCTTCCGCTGATTCATTCAAGAAGGGTTGTTGTCAGTTACAAGCGAAAGTATGTGCACGAATTACTGGTTAACCTCTTGTTCAAGCCTGCCCAGGAAAACGTGTGGTTAGGTGAACTGACCGTCCCGCAATGACCATAGCTGTTGACTTGGGACGTAAAGCAACAAAACCAACCAACCAACCTGCTAAGCACTGAAAGAACAATTCGGTTTTGTGTCCAGGTGCACCCGAAAGCTCAACCGGCAGTGGTTCTTATTTTAAAGCGTCTAAGAAGACGGGCCACGGCTTAAAAACTCATCCGACAGACTGGAAGAAGACGGGAATCGAACTTGCGACCCCTGGTTTACAAGGCATAGGCTTATCCCCTAAACCACAGCGGTTTATTTTTACAGTGCAAGCAAATTCCCACATGCAATCACACAAAGGGGTGGGTGCTTAATGCAATAAAGTCTTAAAATCTTGTAGTATTGACGTTTTAGGGAGAAGTTTATTTTATCTCAATTATGATGCACAAATATGCATGCAAATATGATAAATTAGACATTACAATATCATAAATAAACAGAACAAAATATGCAGTGCAGAAATAAATAAATTCAAGCATTGAATTGATAAAGATCAAAGCTTTATTTATGCAAGAAAGCCTAAACAAATGGTTTAACTTTTGGCTCGACTCGGTTTTATTAAGCTGCATATTATAAACCCCAAACACACCTTATATAAATAACTTATGGCATTTTAATCCTTCTTCAACATTTCATGCTCATTAATCGTTAGTTTCAATTTTGACTTGTATTTTATTTACTGTTTAATTTTAATGTTTTTAGCCAAAATGATAAGCAAAATCAAACAAAAAGAGCGCTATTTTTATACTATAATTAAAAACTAAAATAATGGTCTGTTCTCATATACAGTAGATATGCTCGTCTCTTTGTCATACACTGGGAAGCAGAAAATGAATGACATACGATCTCGAACATATCGCATCTTATACCACCTTTACCAACTTAAAATTGAAATAGCTCGTGATGTGCAAGGTCTACACTGCTGTAGGTGGTATCAAATAGTTATATCATGTTTGTCCGCCTGTGCGTAAGATAATCCACTCGCTAAAGCTCGTAGATTATCTTCACATACAGGCGGACAACACATGGTATAACTATTACTTATCCCATATTAGCCTAGCATGGGTATTTTTAATAGACATTTGAAATCAATAATGACCAAGATCAGTGTTGGTCGTTGTTTTGTGATGTTGCTCTTACCTAGTGCACATCTAGAAGCAGGCCATGATCGACTCGCTAGTGTGTCGTGGGCGGGCCGATAGTGGTACTACGCTGTATGCTGTATGGATTACGTGTATGTACTTGCTGGTTAAGCAATCATCTTACTGAGGGATAGAGAGTTGATTGCTTTGTTGCAATTGTCTTCTGGCTGTCTGTGTTATGTGTTATGTCATGGTATCGTGGGTTGCCTGCAGTGTATGTTTGTGACATTTTTGACCATAAACTGTCACTTTTCAATTGACTTTGTATTGCAAAAGGAGACTTTTTTTATCAATAAGAAATCGGAAATGAATAAAAAGGCCAACATGTGTGGTTATGCTATTTGCAAATTCAAAAGATAATTGTGCAATTCAGATTTCAACTCAAATTAAACGACTAACATAAAGATTATTTTAAAATCTTTTCTAGCGCTACAGAACGTGTTTTACGCTGCTTTTACCCACTTCAGAGAATCCTATCTCACATATCCCATTCTAACCGGTGGGAAGAATAATAAAACTCACAACCGCACGTCGGATGAACAGTGACACCATTGATATGTTAAAAAGACGTCGCAATTCAGCGTATTCAAGAACGTTTGGGAGCATTTTATATAATAAATGCGGTAATTAATGGTGAGCAAGATATTAAATACATTATATTTGTGAGAATGGGGTAGAAAATCCGTATCTCGGAATCACCATTTGTCATCACTCTGGCAAGTCTCGTGATGCCAAACGGTAATCATCTAGACGGATTTTTCTATCCCATTTTTGCACTCATGATTGAGTCTTATATTAATAGACTTTTCGCTTACTGTAAAGGCGGCAACTTTAATATTCATATATGGGCGTGGTTCGACTATTTCATCTGCTAAACAAGGGAAATCAGGTTTTATTTATAATTTAGTGAAGAAATAATAAGTTGTTTGGACCGCAAAAACGTGCGTGCATTTCATGAAAATCCTAACCGTATACATACTGAACTCACATTTATTAACCCATAAAGCGCATAATCACCAAATGTATGTTTTGTCGTCCACTAAAATATTTGAAGCCTCATAGACAAACAGTGTGGACCCAGATCAGACTGCTCCTGTAGGAGCAGTCTGATCTGGCTCCACAGTGTTTGCATCTATGCTTATGCTAGATTAATAGACATTTTCAGATGCAGTTATTTTGCTGGCGTTTTAAGGACTAAAATGTGTTTGCGTCTATACTGAGATAATGGCGCAAGATGATACAGTTACTTTTGAATAAAACCGAGCCTCATTTTCAACTTTTACCTATGTCTAAGGTTGACCAGTCCTAATTACGCATGCATGAGGCGCCACCTTTACAGTAAGCGAAAAGTCAAAGAATACTCTAGATTTTGACTCCCGGAACATGTAAGGGATGATGTTGTGTGTACTGAGCCTCTCAAGATTGACAAGTCAACAGCGATCATAAGAAGTCAGCCACCTGCAAAATAAGATTATAAAACGAAATTATACGGATTAAAGATTAACTGTTTTGTCTGAATTGTTTTAATCGGTATTTAGTTGAAGGAAAGTTGACACATTTTCATAAGAAGTACTACTGTCGTGCCAGCCAAGAGTGACGGTGACGTCGTGTTTTGTTTACAATTGTTAAGTAAAACATTAGCTTGTACATTCTACTTAAGCTAATGTGAATCGATAGATCACTTGTGTATTAATCCTATCCTGTGGATAGGATTAATGCACAAGTGATATATCGATTCTTAGTCCCTGATAGCTGTGTAAACAAAACATGACGTCACTGTCACTCTTGGCTGGCACGACGGTATATACTTGCAGACTCTAGCACGATTTATAAATATACGCAATATACATGTATATCTTTGAACAATCTCCATTGAATTAATGGCATGTATATGTAAATTGCTGTTACACATATATACCGTTTGATTTTATACTTATAATGCGGTATCTGATCAGGATCTTCACTGTTTGTTCACAAAATTTTCTCATGAAATTTGGAGAGAAAAGATGAATAATACGACCCAACATCCATAAAAATGGAAAAGGGCTCGTCCTACTGATAAAGGTAGACAAATGAACATGCGAAAAGTATCATAAATTCATTCGCTCAAGGGGGAATTTGAAAGTCCCTGGTCCGAGACAGAAAGAGAACAATTGTAAAAATACCATTGTATGTCATAGGGTGCGCAGTGGTTCAGTGGTAGAGTGTTTGACTCGAGACCGAGGGGACGCGGGTTCGAGTCTCATCGGAGTAACTGCGTTGTGTCCTTGAGCAAGACTTAGTACTGATTCAACCTAGGAAGACCCGTCCCTACATAACTGAAAGATTATTGATGGTACGTAAAGAACCAAATAAACAAAAAATAAAACAAAACCATTGTATGTCTGCGTAGAATGGGTGTCTTAATAACTATTTGGAGAACACAAAAAATCTCTCTCAGTTGTTTGCCAGAATTCTATATTGAAATGTACTTACAAAGAATGCTTCTAAGTGGTCATCGTGAAGTTTTTTCAAACACTTGGCCTCAAGAGATTATCCCTAGCGACATAGTAGAAACATTAGGGAAGGGTGCCCGTCTTACATCATATAATGATATATATTGATATACATCCTCTGCTAAATTTTTAATTCAAAAGCTAAGAATAACCACTGGTATGACATCACACAGAACACCATCAATAAAATGAACCGCGGCAAGAGATTTCCAATAATTTGACATTTTGACAAGTGTAGACTCAGACGAGCCTCTGCAGCCTCCTGTTAAGCTTAGAAACTCCAAATGGTGTTCAGTCAGTAGCTTAACAGTCATAGAATACTCAAGCGACTAGCAAAGGCTCTGATCAGACTGCGCGTATGCGCAGGCTGATCTGAGGCTTTGCTGGTCGCACATACCACATTGTTGGAAATCTCATGCACTGGCTCAAATCCATGAATGATCATAGGAGATCAGTAATTTACACAGAAGTACATTGCTTTCCAGCGCGACATCCCATAAAAACTCGTTCATCTAAGCATGAAGAACGACAAAAGATAAAAACAAATATTAATGTTTCCGTCCGATGGTCACCAAAAGTTCTTGATCCTGACCAGAGATAAACTCAGGGCAACATGTTAGGGCAACTTCTTCCGTTCTTCAGATTAACCCTGTGATGTTGCCCAAGCAGTTTTGACCTGTTTATGAAACATGTATTCATCACTTCATAAATGAGACAAAACAACTATCAAAGCAGCGGAGACATCCAGTATCCCAATCAACAGAAACAAATCAAGTCTGTGAAATCTTGTGGAAAGGTGATGGTCACAGTTTTCTTGGAATCAGTCGGTGTGCCACTTCTTGCCTCCATTGGAAGAGACTATTATATAATTGAAAGATAGTGTGCTGACCTTCTGTGGCAGCTTCATGAAAAGTCAAAGAAAGTATGTGGATACTGACAGCAGGTGTGATTCGACATCAGGAAAATATCTCAGTTTAGATGCCATCTATTGCCATGATTGTCATCCATGAATGTGGATTCCATTTGGTTGACAAGTAGTAGTCAGAAGGTGCCTAATCAGTTGAACATGTTCAACCGATTTGGCCCGTTCCGCCTATTACGTGTACCTGTTCATCAAGATGAAGAGCGAATACTGCGGCCACTATTTTCACCCTTATGATTGCGTCATAGAAACTGTCGATCTTTTCCTAGGACGGTATACAAAAAAGCAATACAACTCGACAAAATATGTAAGTTTGAAAGTAAATGAAAAGATTTGGGTCTGTCTCAGATCAAATTTCCCTCCTGGGTATGCCATTTTTTTTACATTTCCTGGCAAGTTTAGGCCTTTTTTCTCTGTTTTGAAGAATAACCATACAAGATCCTAGTACATATCGCAAAGAAAGTCAGGATCAACTTTCGAATTTCACTAAACGCTTTTAATTCCAAACAAATGTCATCTAATTGAGTTTGCCTTCTGATTCTCACAGAAGAATAAACGTGTATTTGAGCGCTATAACTGGGCATTTCAGAGCAAATTTGGACTTCTTTGAAAGACCTAATTAAAGTTCGTATTACCGTTTTGATATGCTTTTTTTCATGTTTGAAAGAACAGATTCTGAACTTTCATTTGGTATATAGAATATATAACCCTTCTGGTATGGGTACCTCTTAATATAAGCAACTTTCTGCCACATAGCTGCATTATCAATATTGCATGAAAGTGATCGAGCATTCCAGATGTTTGCTCTAAAAATGCGTACTTACCCAGTCATAGAAGACTGAAGAGTTCCGTGATATTTTTAATTTTGATATCAAAGCAATGCTATCACTGTGCGATTGTCTTTTCGATTTTATCGTAGTCAAGGATTCTATGTAACAAGGATGCATAACTAATAATTACTCTAATATAAGCACACCAAACTTAAGCATTTACACGATTAATGAAAGGGGTGCAAAAATGTACCAGACTTAAAATAGATTCCATTGTATAACACGAGGCCAAAAGCGCACTAAGCGTATTCGAGATGCATTTTCATTTTCACACAATAGAACTTGGTCTATACGCAGCTATGATCCCATAGGGATTACTCTGTTTGACTGAATTAAACATTTTGTATATGGTATATCATACGCCAACGTTCATGTTATACATCATTGACATTTTAAACGAACGGGGTTCAGAAGAAGGTTGAATGTCTTTTGCAAAAATAAAACAACAAGTTAGTATGACATTGAAATGCCACTTTCACAGACCACAGACTAACGCAAGGCACCGCGAGGAAGAGACACAGAACACATACAGCCTCTCGACAGCAATAACACACTTTTGTTATACGACTGGAGAGAATCCTGTCTCCTGATTTGGTCATTTTGTCTTCATAAATCTCTATGTCTATCTGAAAACTGGTCTAAACTGGCCCAGAAGATGATATAGGATGAAAACCATCTCAAACTTGTTTCCAGAAGTTAATACTTTGACACTTCTGCAACATCACCCTCTAGAGAGCTAAAATAACATGATGAGTATACATGTAAAACTGCATGTAGCATGTGCTGCATGAATTTGACAAGATTTGCTGTTTCACATCCCAACAGGTAAACTTAAGACTTTCATGAATTTTAACAACTGTTTTGTTTTGTTTTGTTCAACTTTGTTCATTTATCTTTGTTTAAATAAACAAAATGTAAAAAAGTTTTATGATCAAATTTTACATTCCACATTCAGAGAATTAATATACATTTCAAAACGCAAAATACTACATTGATATATTTTAATAACAATTGATAAAACTTGTTAGAAAGTCCTTAGGTTAAAGGTTGCACATGACTTCAACAACAAAAGTGAAAGTAGAAAATAATTTTCATTCTTAGTTGAAAAGTCATATAACAAAACAGTTATTGACTTCGATTTCGGTAGACATGAGGATTTATCTACCCTTAAAAGTGATAGGCTCCTCGGATGATGCATAATGTATCTATATATATGATGTGTATATATGTCTGAATGTAAGTGAGACTAAATTATTTCTTTTTCATAGGATATTTAAGAAAAATTACTAGATAAAATCAGCAAAGCGAACCCCCACCTTTATACAAATGAACCCCCTTTCCAGAAATCCTAAATCCGCCCCTGTCCTGAGAGATGATTGGAAAACTAGAAAGGGCACAAAGTACTACATTACAAAACATTGACTGAATGAAAAAAAAATCACACACAATGGGAGCAGCATGTAACAATGTGTACAAACAATTATTGAGGCTACTTACTGTGAAAATTAAAAGCAAGACTGGGAAGTCGTTGCGTTATCATTATACCTAGGCCTGATAACGTAACATGTAACATTTTATCAACTCAGACGGCTATGTTTCTGTGTGGGTAATTTTCAGTCCAAGGGCGACTGGGTGTAGCCTTATGTATACATAATACATGCACATTTATATTCTCACATTTGAACGATATTTCACGGATTTGTTCTACTGTATAATTAGCGCCTATTCGTATACGATACATTATCACATAAATCCTAAGAGGTACTAACAGACGTATTTCGACTGTGTACTTATTGGGCTCTATCGTCCAATATATCATTGATTATCATTGAAATTCACCGATAATACCCGCGTGTAAAATGAACAAAAATACTAAAATTCAACCCCTCTCCTAATGTCATTTTTTCCATAGACAGCGTTTTCAGTTTGCATCTAAATTGACCAAATACATAGCCCATTGATGACTGATGTTCTTTGAATGAACCATCGGTAAACAGTATAAACCCATATAAAATGCAACATCTAAGTAGGATATACGCTATATAATGTCGTAAATGCCATATTTTTCACTTGGAATATTTATAGATGATAAAAGAAATGGAGATGGTATGAATAAGTTATAACGAACATCGTTTTGCGAGGTGCTCAGATGACGAAGCTTTCCTATTGCTTCTAATTATGGTCACATACTCATATGAATTCATGAAATGTAACATTAGATTAATAATATTGCACACATGTTATACCACTCTTGCGCAACCCCTAAAGTACAAATTATGACTACCGCAGACAACTATTTTGTAGCATCTTTCTAGATTTTCTCAGAAATAAGGCTGAATATTAAATCTGGAAATGGCATCTGCTGACATTTGAGAAGACAGTTTATATTGGTAATTGTTGCTTAACATTTGCCTCAGTTCGCCTTCTCGTTTTATAATCTGGTCCTTCATGAATATTGGGTTCTGACAGAAAGTAGAATACCGCTTAAGCCGGTGCTAGGGGGCTTGAGAATAGTTGCACTTCCCATTAGTTCTCATGAACAGACTCAATAAAACCGAAAATTGTAGTTTCTCTCTATTTCTGAAGGATCCGATTTTCCAGATTATTTACCAGTTACACAAACAAGTCTTCAAGAAATAGACAATCCTGCACATTGTCAATTATGTAAACACTATGTAATGTTGGAGTGCTGTGATGTGTACTTTTCCGTATGTTTGCTTTCGATCCGAAACTTCTGTTGCGTATGGAAGGATCCGCTTTATCAGATTATGTACACATGCGTTTACAGCCATCCATCTGAACATTCTTGACTGCCACACTTCATGTCTGGAATCAACAAAGACGCAGACTACCATTTGCATCGATGTAGTCTGATATTCAATGTCTTAGCTGAGCAGGCTGCTATGAGTTTTACCTACTGTCCTACCAGCCAAGAGTGACAGTGACGTCATGTTTTGTAAACAAATTATCAGGGACTTAGAATCAATAGCTCACTTGTGTATTAATCCTATCCGCAGGATAGGATTAATACACAAGTGATATATCGATTCGCATTAGCTCAAGCGGAGTGTACAAGTTAATGTTTTACTTAACAATTGTAAACAAAACACGACGTCACTGTTACTCTTGGCTGGCAGGACATTAGTCCCAAAACTGGCTGAATGGTTTATTGGTGTTGATCAAAACTGCAGAAAGACTTCAACTTTCCATAGCAAAAAAAATGACAAGGGCTTTTCGACGGAATGGGCGGCTCATGGGCCATATCTCAACCCCATATTTATTGTGAAATAAAATCCGAAATTCTAGCAAAAAAATCAATCTTAATTTCATTTTTAATTTGGATTTTTAATGTTATTCAAACCCTTTTGTCTGCCATCAGTGCCCTTGTAAATGTTGTACATGCTACAAAGTTGAATAAAGTCAAGATTTACTGATTCTGAATTGAAACTGATATATTTTATTTCAAAAAATTCCAATTTTACCGTAAAACCTATAAATTTACCAACCCAATGGCTCCCTGGCCCAATTCCCAAAAAAGGCAGAAAAATCCCTGGCTTCTTGTCTAGGGACATGAAAAGTCATGTGCCCAGCTTCCTAATAATGCGACATCATCTCTAAAATATTGTTCTACCATGTCAAACACCTATGTACACAGCAATTTATGCTGCAATTTGTTTGACAGAAAAATTATGCAATCCTGTGTAAGAACAAGGATCAACAAATTATATTAACACAAAACACAATGGTTCTTTTTTTAACTTTACCTGACCTTTACAATTTGACAGCAGAAAGTGTTAGACTAATTCAAAGTCAAGTATCGGGGAGGTCTTCCGTAAAGAACATGGTTTAAAATGAAAAGTGTTTGACACTTGAATGCCGTAATACGATCTTAACCTTACATGTTGGCTTCGGTCCTGCTAATCCTACTTAAGGCATTGGTAAAAACTGTTCTATATACCACTGGACTGAAGTGAAAAAGTCAATTCAGACTTGTTTAAATCTGTGATTAAATATTATTAAAATCCAGTATGTTATAATTTCAGCTCGGTTTGGCAATTGTTTGTTTGCAACACTTTTTGTATTGTTGGCTTTGTGATCTCTTCTGCTTGACCTGACCGTTACCCTAACTGTCTAAGACTTCTTGTTCTAATTCTTCAAGGCGATCAATTAAAAGTGCGTTTACTGTTACTTTATTTGGCAACAAGTTTACATTGGGTCCGAATTATGAAAAAATAAACCGTTCTGTGTTCAAAGCATCCTGTATTTCATGCACAACGATTGTTTCAAAATTAAATGCATGGATATTTATATGTTATATTATGCGTTGGCCTGTTGGATTGTAAACAGGCACAGTGTATATCATATTAATGTTGTTTTCCTTTCATAACGCATTCTCGGTCAGTGTCGTGCAAACCAACTTCTTCAACAGTTTCAATTAAGTTCTCTTTACCTTTCGTTTAAACTCAAAATTTTCCAGCATTTACATGTAGCATACATGACTCCTAATGCCGAAATGTACAGCAAACCCTGTCTTAAGCAGCCACTCAAAAGAAGACAAAAACTTGGTTTTCAATACCGATTATCGCTTAATGCAGGTCAAAAGTATTGTAGAATGCTCCGCTATACTTTCTACCTGCAATATGCTACCGTATGTCTTTAAGACTTTTGTTTTTCTTATTTTTGAGTGGCCGCTTAAAACAGGTTTAACTGTACCTCAATGAACAGAAGAAGCGCTGATCTGATTCCCTCCCTCGACTCTGTAACCTGTCTGGAAAAGTGTCTATTTGACACTGCATGGTGAGTTTACATAATATCTTACACTGTTTTTCAATACTTCCGTCCATGTTTTAATATGTTTTCTTGGGATTTATGACATGTTTAGCAATATAATGAAACTGTAAAAGTTTTGTTTCGCTTTGTGTTCAGCCTTAGACGATGTTTGCTCAAAAGATTGGGGGCAGACTTTCTCTGAAGTCAATTTATATTTATTTTTGGAAACTTGTACGAGTTTGTTTTGAACACCTTTCAGACATTTTACCACAGCATAGGGTCACCTGAAGTCATTTATTATAATTTCAAAAGCAAACAAACTTTGGTAAAAGTTAATAAAGTTATTTCACGGTTTTTTCTATTGACTGGTAGAATATTAACATACATATCTGTGAAATACCTGCGGGATGATTCCAACATTAAATGAATACTTTATCTATGAATTAGCTAAATAACATTTATCATGGCTGAAACTTTAGAAAAAAAAACTAACTCAAATCTACTGGATAATATGATATTCTCATGGCTGAATATTTTTTCGAGTTTGTTTAAAACACTCTAGGGACAAGATGACCCTGTACTTTTAAACTATCACTGCAGCAAAAATTAAATATATCAACACTCTGTCAGATTTGCTTTCAAAATAAACTTTTTGTTCTACACCAGTGAGATAAAATCCGTATGCCTTATCTCCATGCATGTAAAATGAATCAGATATTTTATTTAACAGTGATGACCCATATCCAATGCTACATTTGGCGACATTTGATCAGCACCAGCAAAACACATCTGAAAATGTTGTCTGCTGAAGTTGTTTACTAACATTATATACTGACTAAATGTAAGTAAAGAGGCAAATATCACACCGAACTGTCAGGAGTAGCCAGGTGATCTTGGTTTAAACTGTTTGTCAAAGAGACTCCCAAACAGACGACGAAACAGACACATTTGGTTGTGATTAGTTGTTTAAAGGCATATAAGGCTAAATCCCATTGGCATCATTCTCGCTTAAGGAAATGGGTCCTGTCTTTCGACCATTTACGGAATCGGATCAACACAGCTTTTAGATATTCTTATGTCATATCGGTGTTCCGATATTTTCTTGACATTTGATCAGTGTCTACCTTATTTGCTAAAACAATCTTCAATGAGAGAATTGTAATTCAATTTGGAATTTATAATATGTGGTCCCTCAAAATACAATGAAGATTCACTTGGAACATGAAGGGTCAATAGACTTACCTCTTTTAAAATATGTGACTGTTTGTCACATACTTTGCTGTTTTATACTGTAGGTACTTATTAAAAATTAAGTAAGTTTTGGAACAGTCTAGTCTGCGTTTTGATAGATAAAAATAGATTCAACAAAAACAAGGCAATGATAAATATATTATGTTTTGCTGTATGCATGGAGCTAACTTATGACAGAGTAATTACTAAATTCAGATGCTGAACCCAGTTAAATAAACAATTAATTTTAGAGTGTTGATAAAACAATTACAGGGGAAATTTATGAACTCAAATCCGAGTCCCTCAAAAGCGCTTGTCTCTAGACTGAAAATGTAAGTAAACCAAAATAGAATCCTGCCGAAAAGAAAGAATATGTAGTGGTATTTATCGAATATCCAAAAGATTTAGACAATATATTATACGACTTAATTTGTATTCATGTAGTTGTTAGAGGTACTAGTTTAAATTATGTATTGCCAATATAAAGCAAGGGTCTGGCCACACGTTTTTCCAACACAAGTTACGGCCCTTCCCCAACATACATACACATAATTACAAAGAGAATGGCGAACATGTTTCTAGCTATAGAACAATATGATGAGAATCTTTTTCTCGAAAATAAATGGGGGTAAGAGGAATCAGGATGAGGTAATTTCAGTACCAACAAAAATCTAATCACTGACTTTATTCTAATACCCAATTAGCTACAAATGTAGCAATCGTGATTTTGGTTCTTACCGCATATGCGCAAATGCCTCTGATAAACGACCATGTTGACGTAGCCAGCAGGGCTAGAAGCCTTTTTAGGTCTGCATCCATACTTTTTGTATACGAGCAGCGAAGGGTCTGGTGAGTCTGCGCATATGTACCATAATCTTTAGACTCGCTCCAGTCCTTAAAACGATTTTCACCAATGTGCCATATCATATACTTGTAGCTAGTCTTATTCTGATGGCTCTGTTTTAAGCCATCAGAGTAAGACTAGCTAAAAGTATATGATTTGGCGCATCGATGAAAAAAAGTTTTAAGGACTGGAGCCAGTCCACAAAATCATATATTTAGCTGGCTTAAATAAATGTGTGATTATTTGTGTGGGATGAAAAATGCTCATTTTAGCGAGTTTGCCAGTCGTGCCTTTAAGAGGTCTATTGAGGCATTTCTTAACGTGATAAACCTTATATAATAATTAACAATTTTAACAAATGTCAAGACAGCGTGAGCACCAGCGCCACACACATAGACCACTTCATTCCGGACAATTATACCGCATTTGTAGAGATTGGTTTCAAAAACTGAGCACTTCATTAAACGTCAATAGGCTAGCTCACACAAAACTGAAAATCTTGACGAATATGCAGCTTATTATGGGCGATTATTCCGAATCATAAACTAATATCAAAAGAAATGACAAAGATTCTTTCGATAACAAGATGGAATGTTAAGATCTGAATGGAAACGATTTATGCCAAGTCAGCAAAAAAGTACCTCCTAACACCAGTGATGATTCGATTCCAAACAGACACCGCAATTGCATGCGGCACGATTTGAGCAAACACTGGTCTATGAACATATGTAAACGCCAGTTGCCTTTCTCTTATGTCTACAGTGCGCAGTATGAATATGCATCTCTTGTACAATTGTGCAGGCTGGTCTGAATTATAAGATCACATAATGCTAAACATTACCATTTCCAAATAAATTTGAGCCACGACATAGCAAAACCAACATTATACAACAGGTGTTCCTATCCGGACGTATACTGGATCTACCCAATCTCGTCAGAGAAACTGCTGTGTCGTCATAGAGTAGTCTCAGCTCCAAGTTTCCTTCATACGGACAGCGTAGACTCAGATCAGCCTGGGCGACTGCCCAGGCTGATCTGACTCCTCGCTGGTGGCAACTGTGACTTAATCAGTTTTGTTATGACACGGTTATTGTGGTCATTTAATTCTTGTATAATTGGGCCCCGATGCGAGAAAACCTGTCTTCGGTGGTTTGAGACCAACAAAGGCGCAGACCAGCCTGCGCATCCGCGCAGACTGATCAGCGCCTTTATCATTCGTTTTTTGGAAAGTGTCATATCTAAACTTGCTGCAAGCGAAATTTCAATTTTCTAGCTAGTCTCTGTAGCTGATGAGACTGATTTTAGTCTCGCTTTGTCGGAAACCCCGATGCCAGGTTTTGTCGCGACGAGGCCCAATTATTATAGGTGTAAGTGATGACCAAAGTTGGGGACTTAAAGAGATCAGGGATTAGGCAGATGTGCTGTGGTGAAGATAAGGACGAATAAGTAGAAGTATATCCCCGCAATTAAAACATTCCAACCTTGTCGTACTCAATGTATATTGTATATATAACAAGGTACAAAGTCTGTGAGAATTTTTACAAGTTAAGGATTAAAATATCTTCAGTCTTGACCGTGTGAATGACAACAGAATAGCTATGAGATCTTCTCCATTGCGGATGCAAACATCAGACGCTGCCACTCTCATTAAATTGTGGCATTTGAGTATGGAGTATCAATTTGTCCAATGTTTTGACTCTTGCTTGTGCTATGCACCTCCTGTCCGCGCAGAGCACTCGAAAATCGGATGGTTTGGTAATATTCTACATATTGCACCTACATAGAATTAGTTTCATCCTGCCATTGTTTTAAATAGGAGCGTTGTCTGATTGTTCGGTACCGATGTGATTTGTAGCAAATCCCACGTGCATGCGGATATATTCATTCTGAAAATATTTAAAAAAATGTAAAATAACCTAAATTGTTTCATCGCAGTTCCGCATGCTATGTGAGCTACATGTATCGTTGACTGAATAGACCAATGACAAACTGACGATATAATATTTGATTAAATAAATAAATTTTGCCCAAGAGTACTTTTAAGATACGTCTTGAAAAACAACATTCTATAGAATTAGGGTATACACGATGTAATTTTTGATCAAGTAAATAAATTTTGGGTAAGGTTGTTATTTTGAGTAGGAATGCTATTTTAGATTCGTCTTGAAATAATATACCTCTTTGGCATACGATAATACAGACATAGCTTATGATTAAATAAATATGTTTTACATAAGACTTTAAATAAAAACGATACATGCCAAAAGAGGGCCTCTAAGCTAAACATGTACTTTAGAAGTAAGAAAGAAGGCAATGCTCAGGAATCGATACAATCAAATACCACAACTGACCCAGGGCACCATATGGGAAAGTTACAAAAACACAAGAAAACATGATACACGACAGAGCCAAGAGGTCAGCCCTTTCCCAGCCTTTAAGGAAATTCCAAGGCAGTATCAAAGACACACAAAAACACAAATAAAATAAAGGATCCACAAAAGAACCACAAATACGTTATAATTACTTGCATCGTAGTGTAGAATCATGGAGCCATGACCTTGACCTGCATGTGATTTTCATCATATCATTTTATGGAAATTCTTCTTACAAAAATGCAGAACTGTGTTTATGCTATCATGAGCTGAGGGCATGGAACAATGCGTGTCGCAAAGTAAAATGTAGATTCGTCGCAAATGCCTTTAGCTCCTTGACTACATTTTACATGGTGACATTTGAGCATGTATCCTTTGTCTTCCATTACATTACCTGTTTAGCTCAGCCCGTATATATATATATATATATATATATATATATATATATATATATATATATATATATATATATATATATATATATATATATATATATATATATATATATATATATATATATATATATATATATATATATATATATATATATAAAGGCAATAAAGCCCATGAGGATACAAAAATGTACAATATCTGATGGCATAAAGACAGTTCAGAACATATGTATATATATATATATATATATATATATATATATATATATATATATATATATATATATATATATATATATATATATATATATATATATATATATATATATATATATATATATATATATATATATATATATATATATATATATATATATATATATATATATGTTCTGAACTGTCTTTATGCCATCAGATATTGTACATTTTTGTATCCTCATGGGCTTTATTGCCTTTTGGAATTCTAAATAAACCACATTCTATTCTTTGCATTATTTCTAAATAGGCGGATGTCCGTGGAACTGGATGGTTAGTTCTTGGTTTAAATCATACCCAATGTGCGCTTGTGTGTGCGTATGTTAATACGAAGACGCGAAACATTTTTACATGACTTCACATCTGATTTTACAAGAGACTTGTCAGCCAATTTTACCGTTAAAGGTAAACGGAATGTCCTGATGATGTCATCAAGTTTCAGAAACCGACGTGACATTGTTGTTATATCTTGTTTTTCTACCTTTAACTCGGATGCTCGTGGGCGTGTCATACATTAACTAAAACAAACAGGTATAAGTGATATCTTAACAGATAAATAATTACTAATTTCTGTCAAATTTTCTTCTGATCACATGATAACTTGATATTTTCTTTATCTCAAGTGTTATCAATTTTAATCGCCTTAGGAAAAATACATTGCTGAACTTAAGCGCTGTTTGTTTATTTATTTGTAGAGCTGATGCTTTATGCCCCTCTCCCTCCTCAGCCAACACTTGTTCAGTCATGTCGGGTTTCTTACCTATGATTGAACCAGTACAAGGTCACAGCATCCTGCTGACGGCTAGTTTCGAAACTTTAGCGCTATGGTACGTTCTGAAAACAAGGCGCAGCATCTCCAGCTACATACTTAGCCATTTAATAAAATTACCCTTACCAGCCTAGGCCTTTTTTGGACATGGACAAACGGTCCAGCCGCATGATGCTGCGTCTGAACAGGGTATGCAATGATTGCTAACCACGGAATTTTCAGCTAAAATTTTAATTAATTAAAAATAACACCCGACAAATTGATTATGATTTTACTGTATATCTAGCTCTGGGCCTGAACCTTCATTTACACCTATACTTGCATGTGCAGAGCTACATGTTTACAGTAATGCCTGTCTAAAACGGCCACTCAAAATAGACAAAACCAAGGTCTTAACCCTCTAGTGCCCAAACATAGAATGTACTATCAGAAAACATTTATATTCCACCCAGATACTAGCTTTGGGAAGTCAAATAGAAAACAGGGTCTGAATTTGTGTTGAGGTCAAAGGTTGCCGAGATTGGCAAGTAGCATATATGCTACATTGGGCATTAAGTTTTCATGACATGATTTTTAAAGGTGAATAACTCAAGTTCCAATTATAACTTCAGGAAACCTTTTTGGGTGACAATTTGCTGTAAGAAAAAGAATTTATTAGGTTATATATATTATGTTTATCTGAAAAGGTGAAGTCAATATCTCAATATTTATTTTTGATTTTTTTAATGTTCAATGTTCGTTTTTGAACTTTGGCGAACTTTGGTGGCTGATAAAACCCATATTAGACAAATGGTCTCAACTGAAATGATTTATTCAAGTTGCCTAACATCTTAACTGTCCTTCTAGCAGTTTGACTTAACTTTCAAGCCAATACCCTGGTCACGGCACCAAAAAAGAAGAATGTAGCATATATGATACACCGGGCACTAGAGGGTTAACGAGAAATGGTAGCTTAATGAAGGTCGAAAGTATTGCCGAATGCTCCCGGAGCATTCTGCAATACTTTTGACCTGCATTAAGCGATAGTCGGTCTAGAAAGCCTATTTCCAGTCTTTTAAGACAGGTTTCACTGTGTATAGAAAACTTTGGCGAGCAGCAGGCCCATCAAACGCTTTTGCAAGCAGCCTTAGCATACTTGTAGGTCCATTATCTGCTGTGTTTTATTAATTAGAATTTTAAATGAATGCAACAGGTAATCACAATTGATCAACTTGTCTTTTATATCTTATTCTTTCTGTGTGCATGGGAAATCGCCATGTTTCCAACAAAACGATTTAACTCTTCTTTTAATGTCAACGACTTTGTTGAGGTTATCGACGTTTAGCCGTGTCACATGTGAATCCAAATTGTTAGGTTTGTTCGAGTTGAATCTATGCTATGTGACTTCCAATAGTGTGGCGTTTTGACAAGTGTAGAAACATCCGAGCCAGTGCAGCCTCCTCTTAAGCTTAGAAGCTCCAAATGATGTTCAGTCAGTAGCTAAACACTCATAGAATATGTAGGCGACTAGCAAAGGCTATGATCAGAATGCGCATATGCGCAGGCTGGTCTGAACCTTTGCTGGTCGCAAACACCACATTATTGGAAATATCATGTTACGGCTCATTTATGTGAACAAAACAGCTTCTCAATAAGCTGATATGATTCTACGGAAGCCAATGTTTACCGTTCGCTTTGTTTTGTTTTTGTGCGAGTGAGGGTGAGGTTGTTGTTTTGTTTTCTTGTACATAAAAATGAGTTTTTTTCCTTGTCCACTAAAGGAATAGTCTATGATACTCGTCAATGAAGGATGAAGGGTGGGATGTTAAAAGTTATAAAGTATTGTAAACCAGGTGGTAATATGAACATTATATGATGCATCGCCTGTATCCGTTGTTATTAATAGAGTGAATGAAAAGACGCTGATCAGACTGCGCGGATGCACAGGCTGGTCTGCGCTTTGTTGTTCGAATACAACAAAAGCAGGTTTTCTCACCAAGAGGCTTAAATGGTATGGCACATTAGCTAAAATACGTTTCTTATGAGATACAAAACTGGACATGAAAAGTTTTAGGGATTGGGTGCTCGGGGCCACATGCAAAACCCATTTCCCAAATTAAGGCTTCTTTTATGTTTTAGTTGCTGGTGGGGTAATGAATAACTTGAAGGATCCAATTAAATGGCTATGAATCGATTTGTAAGGCATAAAGGAAAAGAAAGTTAATTCTTTCCATGCTACTTTTGTCGTCTGCTGGTAACATTAGCAAACAGTTTGGACCCAGATCAGGCCCGACATAACGTCGGGCCTGATCTGGATCCAATCTGTTTGACACTGTGGTAGTGATCCTGATTTTTTTTTTTTTTTTTGAAAAAAAATAATTTTGAAAAAAAAGTCAGCAGACGACATCGAAAGCATGAAAAATTACCCAGCATGCAAAGAGTTAATTGGTGGTAACTTTAATTCTTCACGTGGTAATTAAGCTACTTGAAAAAGCATATCTTTTATTGTGGGACAAAAAACATGTGGAACCAATAAAATCGTCCTCATTAAAAATTAAACTCGTTATTAGTACAAGTATTGACTTTAATAAAAGACAGTGCAATTTTCATACTTTCTAGAAGGTGCTTGTACTGTCTTGCCTTTAAAATTACAGCAATGCAGTTAACGTGTTTTCTTTTTTAAAATTATATTTGGTTCAGGTTGCACAACAAACATACATTGTATTGAGAGATACACGGTTATATCGTCCTAGTAGAGAGCTGCGCATGCACGGTTTTAGTATGCCGCATCGCCTATGTGACAAATACTGAACGTAATGATTAACATTTTTCATTCTGATGGACCATTCCATACACATTGATACAATATGTATGCAATAATTAATTTTGTATTTTAAGCATTTGGCTGTCAAAATTCCCATAAAATGATGCATTTCTGTCCCTAGACTGGCATCAGCCCACTAAATAGATATAATTACATTTACAAAGAAAAAGGCCATCTTTTAAAAAAATCTATCCTCTCTATAGTCAACTTTAGTGCCTGAGCCTAGAACTACTACGAGTAAAGTTTATAAATTGTTATCTTAGATAGATAGATAGATAGATAGATAGATAGATAGATAGATAGATAGATAGATAGATAGATAGATAGATAGATAGATAGATAGATAGATAGATAGATAGATAGATAGATAGATAGATAGATAGATAGATAGATAGATAGATAGATAGATAGATAGATAGATAGATAGATAGATAGATAGATAGATAGATAGATAGATAGATAGATAGATAGATTTATTTATTCATTATTCATTTAAGCCTAGCGCCCTTTTTGTGGGACATAGGCAATCAGTGCAGACCCAGATCAGACGCCATATAATGCGGCGTCTGATCAGAGTCTCCAAAGACCAAAATTATAGCCTGGATTAAATAATGTAGACACGAAATAACCCAATAACGGTCCTTGCCCCTTTTTGGCAAGATCTAGCCAACAAGGGAGATCCGGGCCCAGAATTACAATGCCTCCTTAGAGTTAAGGAAGACTTAAGTTAAGAAATGATTTTTCAGGATGCGAAAAATAACGATTAAAACTGATTAAAATCAAAAAAGTTTTAATTTTTCTGAAGATCACAATCATATTTTTGACCACACATACCACATTCATCCAGGCAATTTATAAAGTATTGAATATTTAAGAAATAGATCAGCTCCAGCAGTGAATTGTTGAGTAATAATTCACTGTTTGGAGGTCAGTTGTAAAGAAGATCAAATCACGAGTGCGCAGCGCGAGTGATTTATCTTCGTACAACTGACCGACAAACAGTGAATTATTACTCAACAATTCACGCACTGGAGCTGATCTATTTCGATTCTAACACACAATAAACGACGAAATCACATTCGAAGTATTCAGCTTCTTCCAACTCTCCGCCATTGCACTGAAGAACTCCCGCCAATACTTAGACTACGTCGCATAAGTTTACATGAAATTGTAACGTCTTCAAGCGTAAAAACGACGTTACACCGTCTAACGCCATGAATTACGTCATTTTCCAGTGACGTCAGCTATCACACACTTTAGCAGTGAATTATTGCCCGATATATCACAGTTTGTTACCGTTGGCTCTATAGGCGAGGTGTGTTAGAATATACAATTATTGACTTCATTGAGGTAGACATAAGGATTTATCTACCCGAAAAAGTGATAATTCACCGAGGCCGCTAGGCCGAGGTGAATATCACTTTTACATGTAAGGGTAGATAAATCATTATGTCTACCGAAATAGAAGTCAATAACTGTTTTGTTTTGTTATATGACTTTTCATTTTAGAATGAAAATTTTGCTACTTTCACTTTTGTTGTTAAAGACATGTTCAACATCTAAGGACTTTCTCACAAGTTTTAGCAACTGTTATTAAAATATTATAATGTAGTATTTTGCATTTTCAAATGTATATTAATTCTCTTAATAAGGAATATAAAATGTTATCATAAAACTATTTAACAGTTTGTTTATTCAAGCAAAGATAAATAAGCAAACAAAACAAAACAAAACTGTTGTAAAAATCATGAAAGTCTTTCATTTACCTGTTGGGAGGTGAAACAGCAAATCATGTCAATGTCATGCAGCACATGCTAGTTTCACACTCATCATGCTATTTTTAGCTCTCTAGAGGGAAATATTCCAGAAGTGTCAAAAATATTAGTTTCTGGAAACTAGTTCAAGCTGGGTTTCGACCAGTTTCCAGGTAGAATAGAGATTTATGAAGACTAATTTGGCCAATCAGGAGACAGGATTCTCTCCAGTCATATAACAAAGCATGTTGAAATATCAATACTTAACTTAAGTCTTGCTTAACTTTAAGGAGGCATTGTAATTCCGGGCCCTGGCCAACAAGGGCAATAAACTTATTGGCTATTTTATTTCTACAAATTCGTCCATTTGATATCGACAGACAATGAAACAGATCTGGTTGCATATATACCAAACGGGTTAGATGTTTATCACATGTGAATGTGAAGGAAAATACCACACTAAAGATATATGAGCACCGTCGTGAGAAAACGCGCAATACATGCTAATGCCCCTAGCACCGTTTGAAATTCATTTTAAAAAATAAATAATGTTTTATCTTAAACCCCAACTCTTTGATTTTCCACTGTTATTGATTATGGATCTTCCAGGTTTTGTTGGCTGTCAGCTAGAACCTTTGAGAACTGTGAACACGTTTGTATACGTCCTCAAAACACGTCAGTCATAATATTTAAAGAAACTGAAAGACAAAAAGTTTAAATCAAATTTCAAAGACTATGTTCGTATTTACTCAACTTGACAGCTTATCGTTTAGAATAAGATGCATGTTTGCCATTGTTGCATACGTTGTGCTAAGCTTGGCTTTTATCTTAAATTATACCTCGTCACGAAAAAACAGAGATTTGGGGCAACCTAAGACTCAACATGCAAGTTAATTTGTCATAATCACAGCACCAAGAGCTAAGGCTTAGACAGCATGTTAAAATAAAATAAAGTAAGTAAGAATGGCCAAGAAATGCCACAATCACAGACTGCAGACGGACCCATGGCACCAAGAGGAAGATACAAACAGACAAAGACCGTCACAGCACAACTACACCAAAGCAACCAGCTCTCTCTAAGCCACATAATACAAGCAATAACAAAATAAGCACCAGGGGCCAATTTCATAAACGAGTTTACGACGTGTTTTTGTCTTAGAAACATCGTACGAAGTTCGTACGTTAAAAATCGGGTTTCATCAAACTATTGAACTTTGAGAACTTCTTACTTTTTGTCGTATATTTAAGACAAATATTAAGGTGTCGCAGCTGACATCTTTGTCTTAAATATTTAGCTTCCAATGCTGCTGCGTTTCACACGATTATAGAGGCTGAAGAGCAAACAATCGATTAAGGTTTTAATACTAGCATGAGCACCCTTTACATACTATATGGTTTGCCAAAATGAGAAAATTAGACCCCTTTCCTTGGTGCTTATGAGTTATTTATTTGTCCAAGTAACCTCTCCAACCCATTCTCCTACCACGCTGTATACTGTCACCAAGACCACCGACAATAGCTGAGTTTATGCATAACCATCACGTCTAAGGGAAGGGATTCTGTAGTACAACCAACAGGATATTTTTGTACTTTTCACATGTCACCATTGCTTATACTAATATATACATTCAAATGTACAGGTAAGTCATCGTCCATTTGCATGACTGCCAGTGGTGACACTGATGAGGGGGTTTTTGCCAAACAACCAAACGTTCTTCAATCGATAAAGTTTCAAAACGCATGTCTTTGTATGAGTATGTATATGTGGGAGCAGTTCACAATAGCTTTCTGTAGAACTTTACATTCTCCATGAAGGGACATACATCCGGGTTAGCACAATCTCAGTTCCAACCGTATTACAAGTTGCATTCTAGATTACGTTTTCAAAAATTTCGACTTGTTATCTCAAGCAACCCGGGTGTGATGTTTAGCTCATTTAAAGTAAGAAAGAGGGCTAATATCAGGAATCGATACAATCAAGCACCACACCTGACCCAGGATACCATTGGAGAGTGGCAACGTCACAATTAGACATCACAAACGAGAGCCAAGAGGTCAACCCTTTCCACAAAAAATAATCCACAAAAAAACGGTCAGTGAAAATATTTTACTGGAAGGCTTAAATGTGGAACGTTGACAAACAGTGCATACCCAGATCAGACGCCACATAACCACGGTGGCGTCGGATCATGTTCTCCGCTGTTGTTCGTTAAAAAAAGGAATAAAAAAGAAAAACACCCCCCCCCAAAAAAAAAAGGTGGTTATGAGCTCGTCCAAAAGTTTAAAATGAGAAACTCCATTCGACATGTATGGGTAAACATAAAGTGTAAAAACGCGTAATTTTCGGGACGCAGTTTCGTGAAACATTACATGTACCATTTTTGTTATGAATCTAATATGATCTATCTCTTTTATGTTCAAATGATAATAGTATGTCCGTCTTAGGGATCTGTAATTGAGCAATACAGCAATCAATAATAGGGTTGTGAAGAAAAGCCCCCAGACAAACGCCCATAATGCCCACGACTCCGGACAAAATTTCGAGAGCATACAAAATTTGTAGGCAGTATTGTATCCTCTGCTAAGGACTGGTTCTTGATGCCATCATTAATTCTGTGAATTAAATTTGTTTAATGGATGTTGAGGATATCAGATTTCAGAAAAAATAATGAACTGAATTATTATTTTTCATCCAGACATGTTAGAAAAAAAACTTTTCTAGTTCCTCTCAGTATATTTTGTGGCTTTAGGTAATCTTACTGATTTTTGCCTTACTTGGACATGGTTTCTTATGATCACCTAAGTGTCAAAAAGTTTGGCTCCAGATCAAACCGACGTTTGACACAAGTATATGCACAGAGTTAAAGGGATTGATTTCTTGATTGTGTACTTGTCTTCTCATGCGCAGGTCCAGGAATTTTTGTCCGCAAGGTTCTGAGAGGCGGATCCAGCATTTTCACCTTCAAATTTCTATGGAAACCTATAGAACTTGTGATTTTCCAAGGGGATGGAGGTCCTGACATCCTGCCTTCATTCGGATCCGCATATGCTTCTTCTTTAATACTTTCTTCACATACCTACGCATTTTTCACTCTGTATCAAACCACTTCATACTGCTATATATAAAGTCCGTAGGTAACCAATCACGTGATATTTGGAGACTGGAGTTAGGCAAAGTTAAAAATACGACGTTTTAGTGAAACGCAAAATTTAGTTCTTACGAAAAATTTAAGATGTTTTGATGAAACTGACTCATGCACTTCTCAGAAAACAACGTACGCACAATTTAAGATATATCGTACGAACTTTATTGATGAAATTGGCCCCAGGTCTTGAAATATATGACATGATGACCTATATATGTAGGTCAAGGTTTGTTTTGAATATAATGTCTCATTTCTGAAACAGTTAAATCCATTCATCAGAACGTATTAAGAAACGAGATGAAATAACAGATTAATGAAATATAGGCTACAGTGCCCTACTTTTATTGTGAGGTCAAAGAGTGATTAATACTTATACATGATCTCAAACTGTACTGTTCATACATCCGTGAGATACATATACATGATGTATTTATAATTCAATTAAACATGAAATATAATATACAGTAAAACCTGTGTTTTGGGAAACCCCTAAACGACTACTTTTGCAAACAGTGTAGATCCAGATGAAATACAGCATTTGCTATGAGTGTATACCCAGATGAAATACAGCATGGTGCTGCATTTCATCAGGGTCTGCATTGTTTGTAATGGTAAAAAGATCTTCAGACAAAACAATATATATTTTTGGAAAGCATAACCTGACGCCCCTAGATATGTACAATGGACTATCCCAAGTTTATTGTATCAAACCAGAAGAGTATATACCGGGTCACCTAACTGACTTAAGTTTTAAAAATAAGCAATTGCCCACTTGCCCCTCACGGGATGAATCTGCTGGGGGAAAGCTGAAAGTCTCAGAAGGTTGCCCCCTGGACAATCTAAAATTCCAGAAAATGGTTTTGTTTCATGTCTTTCTTAAAGTCGCATGTTCACTTCATATTAAAAAACAATAAGATGTTGCCTGCTTCCAGGTTAAAACAACTATACAGTCTAAAGCTATAAACCTTTAGAAATTCAGGTCTAGGCAAACACTGCAAACCCATATCAGACTTCTCCAGCACACAGTGCAGACTCCGATCGGACCTCCTAGAGGAGCAGTCTAATTTGGGCCTTCACTGTTTGCCATTGTGTCTGCATATTTTAGCCAAATCTGTACATGTTAAAACTACATTGTTTGATTACAGCAATTTTTCATGTCGGATACCTCTGTAGAGAGAGCGCTGGGTGCTTGATCACTAGGTCACGGACTTTATCCTGACCTGGGGTGCGATGTTGTGTCTCTGAGCAAGGCATTTCATCCCAGTTTCTTTTATATTAGTACTGGTTAAACCCAGGAAGTCGTCCCAAAATTATTGTAAAATTGTTGGCTTGGACATAAACCTCAATCTTTTCAAGTATCTGCATTTTTAGGAACTTTATGAATGAATTGCGCAGGCAAGTTAAAAATTCGGGAGACAAGTTGCATTTGTCTTCAGGTTGCCCGCCGGACAAGTTGAATTATTTGGCTTATTTGTAACGCTGTCAGGCTTATAGGTGACGGTGGTCTTTCATTTTGAGGTGAAATGTCCCATTTAAGAGACCCGAAGCATTCATGATTCCATGAACATTCCAAAAATTTAATGTATGACTTATATTTACATTTCATTATAAATAACTAATGATTAGAAAATAATTATAATTTAGGAGATAATTCTATTTTGTATTTAATTTTAATCGTATCAACAGTTTTGTTGGAGTGTAAAACAGAAAAGCGGAACAGCCAGTGTGAACACCGACAACCAATGGAGCAAACAAGAGGCTTGTTTTGCACGTGCGACTCAGGTATGGCTCTTTATCAATCACAACACCAGTGTCACATCTGGCGAATGAATTTGATGTTCGAAGTGAATTGCACTGGTTGGTTAGCTTGGCAGCTGTCGATCAAATTTGTTGTCGTTCATGAGGATATGACCGGTTGCAAAAATCTAAAGATTCATTAAAGGTTTGCTTTGAAAATGTAAATATATCGTATTGAATCCTTGCCATACATCATAACATGTTGTTGGTTGCAATTTTCAAAATTAAGATATGTGTAAACAATGCAGAAACCGTTGAAGCCATGCGACGTATCATCTGTGTGCGCATTGTATGCCAGAGTGCTATTTAATGGTAGTGGTCTTAAGTACAAATGCGAAGATGGATTTAAAGTACATTACTTAACATCTTTACAGAATTTCAGTTCAAGTAGAAACTGATGTGTCTGACAAAAGTGATTTACTTTTACATCTTTATGAAAACATTTGTCACTTATTGTTGACCTTATGTAGCTTTCAAAACCTTCATATTGATGTTATTCATGCCATTTATGTGTAGCAAATTGACCGCAGGATACCACCGGGGGAACTATGTTTCCGCCAGGTTTCTGGCTCGGAAAATTCTGCTTGTTTTTCATGGTTTATCTACTATGCTTCATCGTTGACACTTTAATTGATAATGTCTATGTCAATATACCAGCAGGTATGGGGACAATTAAAGCCTATTGAGCACCACTGAAGAGTAAAGGAGATATGTGATGACCCAGTCTCATCCCTAGATATATCTTGAAATATAAACAATGGAATATTTCTGGTCAACCTTAAACTATTTGTCAACGTCAGCTAGGTAAACACTAGTTCAACTTGTTTCTGCCACGCTTACTACACGATTAGTGATGATTTCAATGTTAAACATTACATCACTCAGTAAAGAGCATGGGCTGATCCAGAGGGGGGAGGGGGTCCGGAGCCCATCCCCAACTGAAAAATCGCAAAGACTATAGGGTTTCGAAGCAACACTGGTCCGGATCCTCTAAAATATCAAAAAGCTACTAAGACAGCTTTCAATGTTGGGCCATCATCGGCACGACAGCGAAATGCCATTTCGCTGGCGTGCCGATGATGGCCCGCTTATAGTGGTATGCGGACCCTCACTTCCCTCAATAGCTTAAAAACGTCGTCAAAGTTGGACCCCCTCTGACAAAACTTTCTGGATCCGCCAATGAAAGATGAAGGATTAGAGGAGCAGCGAGGCAGCGAATGATTAGAGGAGCCTTTGTGCACACGCATAGTCTCGTCAGAGCTTTCTCTGCTAGTATGTACAAAGTAAGACCTGGCAAGAACCAGATATGTAGCCGCAATTGGTATTCGTGAACTTTCATTTAAAGAGTATCTTCATGCATATGCAAAAATCAAGAAATACCACAATCACAGACCAGCCCACTGTTGAAAAAGGAACTTGAGGTACATTGACAAGTTACCCCTGCATCTAGGAAAGACAGATACAATGCTGTTTGGGTCTCATATTATATTGAAATCATAGTCAAATTTGAGAATATCTTGCAAATGTACTGATATTGGTTCTAGGGAATTTGAGACGGTTAGTGATTGGCTCATTGACAAGTTACCCCTGTATCTAGGAGAGACAGAATCAATACTGGTTGGGTCTAAATTGCATTGAAATCATAGTAAAATTTGAGAAATCTCCTGCAAAGGAACTGATATTGGTTCTAAGGAACTTGAGACGGTTAGGGATTGGCTCATTGACAAGTTACCCCTGCATCTGAGAGAGACAGAATCAAAACTGGTTGGGGTCTAACATATATTGAAATCATATTCAAATTTGAGAATATCTTGCAAATGTACTGATATTGGTTCTAGGGAATTTGAGACTGTAAGTAAATGTCTCATTGACAAGTTATCCCTGCATCTAGGAAAGACAGATACAATGCTGTGTGGGTCTAAAATTGCATTGAAATCATAGTCAAATTTGAGAATCTCCTGCAGAGGTACTGATATTGGTTCTAAGGAACTTGAGACGGTTAGTGAATGTCTCATTGACAAGTTATCCCTGCATCTAAGAGAGACAGAATAAAAACTAGTTGGGGTCTAAATTGCATTGAAATCATAGTCAAATTTGAGAAATCTCCTGCAAAGGTACTGATATTGGTTCTAAGGAACTTGAGACGGATAGTGATTGGCTCATTGACAAGTTACCCCTGTATCTAGGAGAGACAGAATCAAAACTAGTTGGGTCTAATTTGTATTGAAATCATAGTCAAATTTGAGAATCTCCTGCAAAGGTACTGATATTGGTTCCGGTTGGGTCTAAAATTATATTGAAATCATAGTCAAATTTGAGAATCTCCTGAAAATGTACTGATATTGGGTCTAGGGAACTTGAGGAGGTAAGTGATTGGCTAATTGAGAACAAGTTATCCCTGCATCTAGGAAAGACAGACTCAAAACTGGTTGGGTCTAAAATCATGTTAAAATCATTGTCAAATTTGAGAATCTCCTGCAAAGGAACTGATATTGGTTCTAAGGAACTTGAGACGGTTAGTGATTGGCTCATTGACAACAAGTTCTCCCTGCATCTAGGTTAGGCAGACTCAATACTGCCGTAAAACTAAATTCCCAACATAAACTTCCCTAAATGAAACTTTTGAATACAGTTATCCTTTATTTATATATTGAGAGGATCTTACACGAGTGCCCCTTTTGTTGCAGATATAGGGGATCTTACATGAGTGCTCATGTTTTATTGAAATCATTGAACGAGTTAAGGAAGAGATAAAATGCGAGGCAATTGGTAACAAGAGCACGAATATTAGATTCTATTTATCAAATGACATTACTTTGAAATCTCATTTCTGGCGTAAAAAATATAATTGTGTCGTTATCTATGGGACGTTGTTTAGGAAGTCATAACGTTTTTCGGAAATCTGTAAACCACTAGTGGTTTATCGATTTTATTGCATGGCGTAATTTCACTCCCAGACGGAACGTCATATGATGCTAAGATATAAAATAACAGGTGTTCAAAAAATGTTTAGGGATCTTATTGTGCAATTAACGTGACAATTTGAAGCATATCTGCTGTTGTTATTTTCGTGTATTCGTGCAGTCACCTGTATTTGCAGTTTGCAGTTATTCGGACGTCACATGTCCCATACACCGTTGGTGGTCACTCCACTATTATCTATAATGTGTTTGAATAAAAAGAGATTTTAAAACATCACTGAGCATGGTAGGCTACGATCGGTCAAACGCTCACTTCCGCCTTCAACACATGTACAAGGGTAAAGGTTGGCGTTGGCAGCCCAGTTATTGTGATAATCACAATAATAATCAGAATTCTTGCCTCTTTAATTAGTGCCTACACAATAACTGGGCTGCCAACGCCAACCTTTACCCTTGTACGTAGCGCAACGTGTCTGGCTACAGATGCTTGTCTGACTGCAGATCCAGGGGTCGCGAGTTCGATCCCGGCCCGGTACCATACTTTCGTGGAGATTGATCATGAAATGATTTCTACGGTCATTCCCCTCCCTTCCGCTGATTTATTCAGGAAGGGTTGTTGTCAGTTACAAGCGAAAGTATGTGCACAAATTACTGGTTAACCGCTTGTTCAAGCCTGCCCAGGAAAAAAGTGTGGTTAAGTGAACTGACCGTCCCTCAATGACCATAGCTGTTGACATGGGACGTAAAGCAACAAAAACAAACAAAACAAACAAAAACTTGTGATAATGAGGATGTTTTTACAAAAGTCGAGGTCCATACGCTATGTGGTCAGATACTAAATATGTGAATTAACATTTTTACCCACCGCAAGAAAAACATGTCACGTTTCCTTTTCTTTCTGCTATATGATTTCGGCAAATTCATAGTACAGGGGCATATTGATACATAATCCAAAAGGTGCTTAGAGTCGTAAAATGTATTGCAGTTTTCCTTTTCTAACATACCCAGTGTCAAGCTAACCGAGAAATGCCAAATAGTGTAGATTCTGATCAGACGTCGTCTCTCCAAAAGTATGAAAATGTTTAATTGAATTTCTGTTGTTAAATATAATAAACACAACAACGTACATACATTTCCAATATATGCATTTACCTGTATGCTAGTGACCAGTCCGGATAAGTTGGGTCCGAGTTCTGAACAACCTAAAAGATATAATTTGTGGTCATGTCAGATCTCCATTCTCTTTTGGACAATGGACAAATTGTAGGTATTCCCATGGGTACTAATAAGTACATCCACTTGTTGCAGATTTGTTTTTGTTTTGTTGTGAGAGAGATCTCATGTTGTCTTTTTCTGACAATAATCAAGCTAATGTTATTTACCTCAAGATATCTAGATGACTTTCTTGATATTGATAATCCCTATTTCGAACAAATGGTAAGTCAGATATACATGTATCTCACTGAACTTTGGTTAAATAAGGCCAATTCCTTTGATACTTAAACCCACGTTTTGGCCCCACGAATGGTATAGTTTCATCTAAAATTTATGATAAACGGGATGATTTTAATTTTGAAATAGTTAATTTCCCATTTCTTGGTGAAGATGTTGTTCGCTCACCGTCCAATGGTGTATACATTTCGCAACTTGTTCGTTTGCGAGAGTAGGTTCAACAATAGAAACCAATATTGAACTTCTAAGTTATTAAAACAAGGTTATCAATACCATAAACTTCGTAAATCTGTTTCTAAATGTTATCACTGTGCAGTAATTCAAAGTTGATTGTTAAATACAATATTGGTTCAAAAGTTATTCTGCAACCAGGCATATCGGAACCAGTATTTGATGGTGATTTAGTTGATAGATTTAAAAGAGTTGTTGGAAAGCCTAATTTTAGTGATCAATTTAAAAAGATAATTTAATATTATTTAAAAAAGTGGCCCAAGATGGATATCATGAGACAGTCTGCATGCCTTGTTGTAAACCCAAACACGGTTTATAGCTATGGTTCACTTTTAATTGTTCGAAGGTGGGTCAGGCCTCAGACTCAATGACTGCCCTGACATAAAGCTTTAATCCGTTGGTTGGTGCCTGATGCCTGTCTTTGGCTGAGCCCAATGTAGCTCATCTTGAGGTTTTCTTTAGCTCTGATATATGTGAGTCGTGAGCCCTTTCGTTGTATAATTTGATTTGATTGTTTCTCTGTGATGATGCATTGTCTTAGTTAGGAAACCTCCATGAGAGCTAAACATTTTTTGTGTTTATCTAGGGCGAAGATTTGGCGCCAGCAAAATGCATTTAACCCCATGGTTCTGTTGAAGTTGATTCAGTGTTGTAGTACCTCACATTGTTTGTTGGGGTTCTGTGTTGGTCTTTGTTTTGATATGCATTACTTTGTGTCCTTTCTAGTTTTGCAACCAACTTGACGAGGAAGGGAGAGCTGGATGCTTTGCTTAAACTGTCTTCCTGATGTCTTATGACTGTTAGTGTTCTGTGGCTCTTCCTCGCGGCGCCGTGTGTTGGTCTGCAGTGTGTGATTGTGGTTTTCCTGATCATACTTACTTTCTTTTTGGGAATCTTACAGGAATTAGTGTAAAAGCTTTACAACGTTGCGAATCTTATGGGAATTTGTGCTACAGCTTTACAATACACTCACACAAACTTCTAAGCGGTCACCTAGCAATTCCAAATTTTTGACAACATTTTTAATCATTTTTAACTAGTTTTAATTTAATGTTTTGACATATTGTATTGAGAGATGTCATACAAAAATCATTCCATGATGTTTCACGTGAAATTAATGAAGAACCCAATGCCCGTGTTAATAGCACAAATACATGGTGATTTTAAGGTGACCGCTTAGAACTTTGGGCAAGTGTATTGCGAATCTTACACATTTTTTGTGAAAGCTTAACCATGTTGCGAATCTTACGGAGATGCGAATGTTAATCTTTACAATACCTGCGTATGGTCCCGAGGGTCAGGAGGAGGAAGAGGAGTTTAAGAGCCAACTTTACATGAGCATGCACCCTGCTAACGAACATTGCTAGGCCAGGTCAATCTGCTCGAAAGAGACACGTGGAACAGAAGGGCCAAAGATTATTGTATATGTGCATTTTTATTTCGGATATTTATAATATGGAATGCCTTATGCTATTTTTTTTCTATTTTTTTTTCTCCGAGTTTTTTTCGCATACATTTAGCTTTGATCTGAAAGTAGTAGAAAAAAATGCAAATGCATATGATAAAACCATCCTTCCCGGCTATCTGGAATTAAATTTGGGATACATTATTTCAGAGAATACGGAACAAGTGTATATATGAGATATTTTAATAGTTTCCTATCGAAAGTTCTTAAAAGAAACGTCTCACTCTTTTCAGAATCAAGAGCATATGTTTTGCAAGATTCATTCTTTGCGTGCATTAATTAATGACTAATTATCTTTAATTCGAAATACTGATAATTCGAAGAAAATTCTTATCCTGAAGGCTTTTGAATGTACTTGAGTCAGTTTTATATGCATTTAACCCATTTAAGTGATGTGGACTTTCCCATCCTTATGAATTGGAACAAAACCATATTAGAATCTATGGTTTTTGTGTAGTTGTTTTTGTTTTAATTTATAATCAAATAAAAAAAAATATCTTAATAAACAGTGGACATCCTGATTAGATGCTGCATTATGCGGCATCTGATCTGGTTCTGCACTGTTTGCCGATGTCACATAAACATGCCTACCAAACGCTCGAATGCTCAACAACTGGGTGAGCATATTAAAAACAATTCCTCCAGGAAGAGAATCAAAAAATCGGGGAATGTCATGCAACAGACTATGCATTCCTACGTTTGTGGTATAAATTTGAGGTCAGAAAATTCTCTCGTTTTGTCAGATTTACATTTCGCGTAAAATAGGTGTACCAGAATTTGACAGGAACGTGTTCATCGCGCGAAAAGTAAATATGACCTAATGAGAATACTTTCTAAGCTCGAATTTATACCAAAACGCAGGAATCTATAGGCTGTTGCATGGCATTCCTCATGTGGACTTTCCAATCCTTGTGAATTGGGACAAAACCATTTCAGAATCTAGGATTCTTGTGGTATATTTTTTTTAAATTTAAAATCAAATTTTAAAACATTCTCTTTAAAACAGTGCAGATCCTGATCTCTAATTTGGTTATGCACTGTTTGCCTATGTCACAAGTGATGCGGACTTTTCAATCCTTATGAATTGGACCAGTTCAAAATCTAGGGTTTTGTGTTGGTATTTTTTTTAAATCTTTCAATCAAATTTTAAAACATTCTTTTAATAAACAGTGGAGATCCTGATCAGATGCTGCATTTTACAGCATCTGATCTGGTTCTGCACTGTTTGCCCATCTTACATAAAAATCCGTTTAAGTGCTGTGGACTTTCCAATCCTTTATGAATTGGGAAAAAACCTTTCAGAATCTAGCGTTTTGTATGGTATCTTTTATAAATATTCAATTAAAGTTTAATCATTCTCTTAATAAACAGTGGAGATCCTGATCAGATGCTTCACGGTGCAGCATCTGATCTGGTTCTGAACTGTTTGCCTATGTCACATAAAAATCCATTTTAGTGATGCGGACTTTCCAATCCTTATGAATTGATACAAAACCATTTCAGAATCTAGGGTTTTGTGTGGTATTTTATCTAAATTTTCAATTAAAGTTTAAACATTCTCTTAATAACAGTGGATCTCCTGATCAGATGCTGCATCTGATCTGGTTCTGCCACTGTTTGCCTATGTCACATAAAAATCCATTTAAGTGTTGCAGACTGTCCAATCCTTATGAATTGGGACAAAATCATTTCAGAATATACGGTTTTTGTGTGGTATTTTTTTTTTTATTGTTCAATCAAATTTTAAAACGTTATCTTAAAAACAGTGGATATCCTGATCAGATGCAGCATCTGATCTGGTTCTGTCGCTGTTTGCCTAAGTCACATAAAAAGATGCTAGGTGTAAGCTATTTTCAAGTAGTAACTAAATTTGGTCTAGGGAAGTTACAGACCACTGAATTTATTATTATTTCTCAGTAGCAGTGATTTGAATCAAGTATACAACCAAACAGAAGGAAGACGACTCTATCAGTATTCACGACTGACAGGTTAAATCAGTCCCAACCAATCAGGAGCCATCCTATCCACAACATTTACAAAACAGATACACAATTCTTTTGATGTCAATTTCGACACGCAAGAGTTATCTGTTATTCCATTCACTTTCACTTCATGGCCTCTTCTGATTGGCTGACCAAATCGGGTAGATTTAAACGGGTAGCAGACGATATTTTAACAATAAGCTATATCAGTAAATTAAACAGTTAAGTTGTAAAACGTATTGTGTGAGGGATTTATGAGAGTTAAGGACTTTTATTCCTAATACACAACTGTCAAAAATGAATAAAGTTCCCGGACAATCTAGTAAGTTTATCAAATAATTAAATGTTTCAAAAACAAAGTTGTCATTATCATAAATTTTAAACACTATAGCTCAATATATCAATCAATTTCTTGATCAAGAGATATGAATGATACATAAATATATTTGTTTCTAATTACTTAATTTTTATCTTGTATCTTTTAAAAAATGCAATGATACGGGATTACGAAGAAAAGAAGATTCGAATCAGCTGTGTTATAAAGTCTTCACAAATAACGTATTCTTCTGAGAAATTTGTAGTCTGACTGGAACATTAGTTCAAAACACTTTTAGACTGGTAAAATCTTCCACTAGTTTGTGCGAATATAGTCGGAGTGGTCCTTTAGTAATTATGCTATGGGTTGGCGATTACAATTGCCTAATTGCGTTATATCTTTATCTATTGAGAGTGAACAGAGCACCCCATGATCAGATGCCGAGTTCTCCGTTCTGATACATTTTTGGGGTTCCACAGTTTCACAAGGTACCCGTTTAGAACATACCGTAAAATGACTTGATATGGTTTAATAATAAATCTGTTAACACCTTCCTTGCTACCATTGCAAACAGTTGAGACTATTGGGTCTCATCTGGATCCAAAACGTTTGACACCCTGATAGTGATCCTGAAAGAATTTTTGAAAAAAGTTAATTTTGAAAAAAAACGTAAGCACTTTGCAAGAAAAGCATGAAAAAATACCCAGAATGCAAAGAGTTAAAGAGGCAGGGTCTCATTTTGGCACCAGCTACAGATAAGTTAACTATTTTTCTTATAACAAATCACTGTGCTATTCTGATTCATATTGTACATTTCCCCGTTTGAGGCACCGTAAGTGGGCAAAATAATAATACATCAATACATGTATAGGTACAGATAATCGAACTCTATTAGCATAAACTTGTGATTATTTTCTTATCTCTGCTTAAGCATATGATTTGGGTGCCCAAAAGAACCACCCACAACATATGTTTTGGTTGAAAAATAACAAAATGGATTTTGATTACGCAATTTTATCTGGAGACCTGCAATATGATATTTAGAGTTTTCGTTGTGAAATTAGAAATTCGCTTATCGCCGAAAAGCATAGACAGTTAATCGCATTTTGTTAAAAAAAGATGTCAGGCTTTAACAAAAATGTGACTAAGAGCAAAAGCCCATTGGTCTTCATTTACTTTTGTTATAAGTATTTTCTTCGTACATTTGTAATTCTTTGTTTTGTATATGCTTCACGATGCTTTAACTAATATAAGTGCTTCACTTTCTGTAGGACGAAACAGTGTTTTTACTGTTTCCTTGCACCTTGCTAGCGTCTGCTGACAACCTTTGTAAATAGTTTGGACCAAAATCAGAATGTCGGTCCTGGTCTGAATATAAACACAGACTCTGATGGTGTTCCTGAAATAATTCTTTGGAAAAATTAATTTTTAATAAATTTAGCATGCGTCAACAAAATCATGCAAATTACAGACTAGAATTCACCTAGTATGAATTATGGTGTATACAACGAAAGTCGAAATATGCCTAAAAATTAATATTGTCGATAAATGAGAAATATATTTACATGTATGTATGACAATGCCTATATTATTTTATTATATTTCCTTTTTATTTGAGTGGTGACAATTTTTTTTAGAAAAAGAAGAGTTTTTCTTCAGTCCGCAATATATACGTTGTATGCCTTTTCCTGTTTACAGTCCCCCAGATAAGAGTGCGTAACTAAATTTTTTTTCTTATTTCTCAACCAAAACATATGTTGTGGGTACTCAAAAGAACCGTCTCAACGAGACGGTTCTTTTGAGCACCCAAAACACATGAATAAACTAATGGATAAGAAAATAATCGTAATCTTACGCTGAAAAACTTTGCTTTACTGGCCCAGACGTAACAGTAACAGTTTGTCCATGAAAATGCAAGCATTCAGTCAGTTTTAATATTCTGGTAAGTCAAGGTACATGTTAAGCTAAACATGGATCTGCCCTGTGTCGTTAGAAGCTTACCTAAGTACCTACATTGTTCATTTACGTCTGTTCTTGGTCTGCATTGTTTATATGTGGCCAAAAAATAGTTCGCCAGACTTTTGGGGATCACAGTCGGAGACTAAAACCAGGACTATTAGAATCTACATACATTGTAACGGTTAGTACTTATTAACCCATATAAGCCTAGCGTCTCTTTTGTGGGACATAAGCAAACGGTGCATACCCAGACCAGACGCCGCGTCTGATTAGGAGCTCCACTGTTTGCTAACATAATGTTCTATTTAAAACTAAATAAAAAAGATAAAAAAAATACCACACAACAACCCTTAAAACGCAAATGGACTGGTCCATTGGATACAAGTGGGGAATTCCATTCGGCTTAGGTGGGTTTAAGTAGCTGTTTTAATAAAATTGGCGAGCAACGCGAGTGATGTTTTATTAAGCCTGTGAGTTAACCCTCAAGGTTTTATTCTGTGTGATTTTCCCATGCAATATTTGCATGATGATAGAATAAGTATGAACTTATAAGTATTTTAAAGGAACTCAGGTACAAATGTCCAACTTATGCATTTCTGCCTTCTTTCTTTGCAAACACGGCAGGCGCTGATCAAACGCGCATTATGCGGAATTTCATCTGGGTCTTCGATGATTGCCAAAGTACCTAGAATGAAAACGGTTGATAGCGCTAATGGCCGAAAGGAATCAGATAGTTGAAATGCTACTTTTGTTTTTGAAATACATATGGGACAGAAGTATAGTATGCTTATATCTGAGAAAAATGCATATTTTTAATTTATTTAAAATAAATTAAATATTATTGATGGACAGAGGTATGATTTTATTTTTGCGTCAGTTCTCTAAAATAAGCATTGTCGCAAGAAAATTAGCCTGATTTTATTGCATACAAGCAACAAAGGCGCAGACCAGCCGGCGCATTTACCAAGACTGATCATCATATTTCTTGATTGCTCACTTGAAGGAATAATAGCTAAATTGCTTCATGCAAGCTTTTAAATTTCTAGTTAGTCTCTGTAGCTGTGTAGGTTGTTTCGAGCTAAACCGTACCATACCCCCGGAAGACAAGTTTTCCCGCGATGTGGCCCGAAAGATAAAATACAATACAGAGATTGTCTTTTCTACGGAAGCGTATTGTGATTAGGACAAAAAGTTAAAGTCAAAATTTAGGTATTGCAAGTCAAAATTTCTATCTAAAAGTCGAAATCAAAATATGTGTTCCCGAAATTTAAATCATCGTCTATATATTTCAACTTTTGAACTATTGTTTGTGGTGTCCCTTGGCATTAACCAGTACCCGGGTGGGTCTATGGTATTTTTTATGTCCAGGAGCACCAAAAGGCTCAACCGGCAGTGGTTCTGATTTTAAAGCGTCTCAGAAGACGGGGTAGACTTATATCAGTCGTAGATGTTGTAGGACCTATGAATCCATACCAACCAATACCATTCATCATCTTATCTTTTGCCGTATTCCAGTCCAGAATTTTAATTTATGCTGGCTCAACATCTATCTGATGAGATAGCAGAAGAGAAAAGTATTTGAGAGGAATATGGATATTTCGTGATATAGAACAATGAGCGAAAATGTATACGAAAAAAAAACCCATCTCATCAGACTTTATAAGTCTAAAGACGGGGCCACGGCTCAAAGTCTCATCCGACAGACTGAGAGAGCCGGGAATCGAGTTCGGGACTCCTTGGTACAAGGCAAATGACTTATCCACTTCACCACGGCGGCTCTCAACTTTTGAACTGGGGATTTCGACTTCATATATCTGTTTTAACTGAACCAGGTGACCTTACTTAATATTAAGCTTCCATACTTTTAAGCTCAGAGAGTGTATTTGGTTGGACGCTCATTTAGTCTTCATGAGGTATCTAATATAAAGAACAAATATTTAATAAACTTTTCAACAAAGTTAATAAATTAGTCAGGTAACAATGCAAGGAAATTACTTTTATGCACTACCCCATCTCTCGTTACCTAGAGAGAAAACTTTACCTCCCTTAATTAGAACACATGTCAATTTCAATTTTTTAAACGGTGCCACGTGAAAAAGTACCAGTGGCCTGTTTTTGTTTGTTTGTGTTGCTGCTTTAAGTCCCATTCAACAATTGTCAGAATAATATCAGTGGTCTGTCATGGTAGCGAGATTACCCACACGGAGAGCCTAGGCACTAGCGTGTCCGCCGCAAAAAGGAAGAAACGCTTACCTTTTAATCTCTGTAGACCAGAAACATCAAAAACGGGTACGTTGGCAAACGGTGAAGTCCCAGATGAAATGCCGCAGCAGGGTCTCCACAGTTTGTAAGGCAAACCGATCTACAATTTAAAAAAAATGAAATCATAACCTGTGACCCCTCAGTAAATATAAATTTATGGACCATCCTAACTATATTGTACGAGGCTTTATGGAAAATTCTATTTGTCTGAAAACGGCCAAGAAAAACGTTACCGATTATTGCCGATTTCATGTGCCGCTAGTGCCACGGATAGTCGTTCCCGGCGGCCACAAACGCACGTCGCGAACTAAAACATATATCAAAGCATTGAATATGTTAATTCTAGAGACGAGTAAGATCGCGAGGGAATTAATCTTTTATCAGCGAAAAGTTAATCAGTGTATTAAGCTACCTGGACTCGAGCCGAAATCTATTGACTCTGTCTTTTATTTATGACGAGCCCCACAAGATGTCTTTTGCAAGATGCGACGGAATGCCGTCGTTTCTGTGTCTGCATTTTTCGTTGCAATAAAGGCCATATCCAGTAACTGAAATAATTTGCTAAATTTGACCAGTAACCATCAAAATGTATTATCATTTATGAAGTTGCGTCTAGGGAGCGCAGTGGCTCAGTGGTAGAGTGCTCTACCCGAGACCGAGGGACCGCGGGTTCGAGCCTCATCGGCGTCACTACGTTGTTGTCCTTGAGCAAGACACATTTATACTAGCTTAGTACTGGTTCAATCCAGGGAGACCCGTCCCTGTTTAACTGAAAGATTGTTGATGGGACGTTAATAATCAAATCAAACAAACAAACAAATGACGTTGCGTCTGGGAGTGAAATAACGCCATGCAATGAGATCGATAAACCACTAATGGCTTATGGATTTTCGGGAAACGTTATGACATCCATAACAACGTTGCGTATATAATGCCAAAACTATAACTTTTAACGCCAGAAATGAGATTTCAAAGTAATCTTAATGCCATATGATAAATAGAATCTAACAGACGTGCTCTTGTATTATTGGATTTATCTAACTCGTTGCGAAAAAGAGATAAAATGCTCGACAAGCCTCGCATTTTATCTTTTTCCTCAACTCCTTTAATAAATTCAATAACAAATGAGCACTCATGTAAGATCCTCTATTTATATAATACATGGGCCAGCGTATGAGATTGTGGTACTTAATGCATGCTTCTGCTGGTGCATCCTGTGGAACGGCTGGTCTTACTTTTGGTACCAATATCTCTTGTATTCGGATCCAAAGTACTGTTTGACGTACTCGAAAAATCAGAAATTTGAGTACCTTAATTGTATTCATTCATGTACTACTAGTATTTAGCAAGTCAGCAAATACTAAAATAAACGATGCATATGCATGTTGGAAGTACAAAGACTTATACTAGAAAACGGCTCCTGCAGCTGAAACTGCCATATTCTTCCTGATATATCGCCATACTTTATGTTTCCTGTAATTAATCATTATTGAACAGGAATCGAAGTCTTTTATTAAAGAATGAAACTTGACCTTGTAGAGGTTATAAGATATGTTGCTGATACATAATCGTCAGGTCTCTATCAAGACTTGTCTGGTCTGAAACGATCGTGTGATACCTAATTTAACATGTTCAAATGTATGAGTACTGTTTCTGCACTTGTCTTCGTACAGTACTACTAATGTTATATAATAATAATAATAATAATAATAATAATAATAATAATAATAATAATAATAATAATAATAATAATTATGATAATAATAATAATAAGTGTTATTATTATCATTACTATTAGAACAGTGGTGACCCAATCCGGATTCCCCAAGATAGCTGCTTTTAAAAAAGGTATCGTATAGTCGAAATCAGATTGCATAGTTTGATTACTTCCTATCAAAGAACTGCCTCAATGTTCTTTTAGGTGCCCCCAATATTTCTTTTGACAGTTTTTACTGAAAAAGTAGTCAATCTTTTAATACATTCTACAAAGCTACCTAGTGTGGCAGGGTGCCTAAATGGCTCTGTGTGTGCGAACAGCAAAGACTCTGTTGAGACTGCGCGGATGCCATGTGAGGATCCAAAGGGGGATCTAAAAATATATAGGGTTCCTTAGCAATACTGGTCCGGATCACCTGAAAAGTCACAAAGCTACCAAGCCAGCATTCCATGATGGCCCTTTATAGTGGCATTTCACTCCTCTCTTTTCAGCTTAATACATGTAAATAAAAAATAATAATAAATAATGGCAAGACTTTCTGGATCCGCGCATGGATGCGTTGTCTCGTCTGAGCCTTCGCTGTTCGCTACTGTATTTGCAAATGCGATAAGTTTCAAAAGCCCATGAATTGACACATTATTGCCTTTGTGTGTTGACCATGGTGACAAAATACAATTCACATTTCTTTCCAAATCAGCTGAAAAGTGTTTCGTGTTTAATAAAGTACTCAAATGTCTAAATGAACATCATCTTAAACGCATAAGGAAGCAATCTACAATCTTAACTTAAAGATTTCCAGGCAGAAACGAGGCGTTTTGATTTATTCGCTTTTTATAAAGTTACAAGTAACGTTGCCCACTTTATTGACGGTTAATTAAAGTGAAACATACCTGTGTCGTGTCATTATTGAGCAGGTGAAAACATAAAACAACTTGTTTAATTTCCTCTCTACGGGACTATCTGATTGTAATGGTATCAACCCTTGAATAAGAAAGTAAGCTTCACCGCGGAAAGATGGGACTCATGCGCGGATGCGCGAAACGTTGTCGAAATTGGACCCCCTCTGACAAAACATTCTGGATGGAATCATTTAAATAAAGAATACCAAAGTTTCTGTGAAAGGGAAAGTAGTTGAATTTTGGTACTTACCGAATCGGTAAGCAGCGAAGGCTCAAACTCGGTATTATGTAAAACTAAGCGTAATTAACACCAAAAGAGGTGACAGCTCAACTGACACCCCTTTTGGTGTAAATTTATATTACACTTACGTTCATATTAAACACGATAAGGTCAACATTTCTCCAGCTATAAAAAAAACATTCATACCTGTTATTGTAGTAGTTATTATCCGTATCAATACAATCTAATAGATAGTTTCGAAAGCACCAAAACCAGTGGCATTTCAGCCGCAATCAAAATTTTGGTTAGATAAATAATTTCGATAGCCCACTAGTATCTGCACTGAATGAAACGCGCATTTTTGCAGGCTTGTTCCAAGGCGGTGCTTCTTCTGTGGATCCTGTTTTGTTATTTGTGTTTCGTCCTACTGTCTTGTCTGTTCCTTGCAGCCTTGTGGTCACCTGCCGGGAAAACGCTGACCTCTTGGCTCTCTTGTATGAGATATTTTCTTGTGTTTTTGTCATTTTCCAATATGGTGTCCTGTGTCAGGTGTAGTAATTGATTGTATCGATTCCTGATATTTGCCTTCTTCTTTACTTTGATAGTATTTCTGTATATGAGCCGCCAGATGAGATTCAAACAATGTGGTATGTGCGACCAGCAAATTCTCAGACCAGCCTGCGCATACGCACAGTCTGGTCAGAGTCTTTGCTAGTCGCTTGAATACTTTATGAGTGTTAAGCTACTGACTGAACATCATTTAGAGTTTCTAGGCTTAAAAGGAGGCTGCAGAGGCTTGTCCGAGTATACACTTGTCAAAATGCCACATTGTTGGAAATCACATGTCATGCTCATTTCTGTTTTCTCTCAGCGCTGATCAATTTATCGCTGATCAATGTAACTTTAGAAAAGACAAAGTTCTCACTTTAACGACACCATATTAATAGCACCTGTACATCCCTAGATGATAAACGACATCAATTGACCTGCGAACAGTTTTCTTTTTAATTAATAAGCAACAAGTGTGGATTGCGATCGCCATGTTGATATTGGTCTACATTGTTGTTAAGTTAAATGGGTATACTTGTCATAGAACATTGCAAAAAGTCAGTGTCAAGTTGGTGACAAGTGAACATACGATGTGTGTGATTAGTTTACTCACGGGGATAAGGGTTTAAGGACTGACAGATAACAAAACGGAAGAACGATGAAAAAGTTATTGAATAATTAAATACTTTCTCAATTTGTAAGATATTTATTCACTATTCTCATGCATTCGATTTGCTCACGATTTCATTCGAAGACGCATTTTCTTTTTTCTTCTAACTTTGCACTAATGTGACAAATCATTTGGTTAATAACGGGACACCTTTATATGGACACATTGGTCTATCAGGGTCTACCCTGTCTCATAAGATAGAACATTAGTCAAAGCCAGAAATGCATATGCGCTTCGTAAATTCGACTATCAGAGAGGATAGAATGGTGATTTTTTCATAGTTGAATAAAATTATAAATGTAATTATATACATTTAGTGGACTGATGTCAGTCTAACAAACATGGTAAAACTATTTTATACCACCTACATCAGTGTAGACCTTGCATATCACGTGATCAATCGTGCTAAAGTTGGTAAGGGTGGTATAACTTCCTGATCATAAATTATTTGTCTGTTTTCTTCAGCAAGTCATTTATTGATAAACAATATCATAAACGGAAGGATTCACATTCAGAACCCAAAGAGTTTTAGCTTTAATTCCTCTGTCTAGTTCGGTCTGTCACATTAGCGATTCATTGCACTGGTCGGATATACTGTTCGGCTTTTTCGACTGTATCAAATGCGACAATTACGCCTCTTTAGCAGTTCAATACATTATTAGCCCTACAATCATTGCCGAATTGACTTTATTAGCTTTTTAACAATGCCAAACAGAGAAAGTTGAGCCGGTGATTAAACGCTCGCCGTTTTTCCCAGGGTGGCGTCCCGCAGTTCGGTTACGCTCGGAAAAGCCGGTGCCGGTTTTCGTCACCTTGTTATGCTAATCGAGCCCCACTTAGTTCAAATCCATACAATACACATTAAGCAATATGTTCACTTAGAAGTCCCCCAACAAGGATGGTATATAGTTAAAAGTCGATTTGTGGCATAGATACCAAAATAAGTGAAAAAGAAAAACCGGTAATTAGAGTTAAGTAGGGGAGAGGGTGTCATGTTTTATTGCGTCATCGTCTTCTGGCTATTTGACTGACCACTGGCCGAATTCCTAACGTTCGCGAGTCACTCCCGGACAGCATACCTGAGTTTGACCACCAACATTGTGTCAGTTTTTTCAACCGATGGAAAGATAATTAGTTTACGATCAACTAGTCATCGATACATTTAAGATAAGGGGATGACAATTTGATACAAGATAAATATTATCATGTCAGATGCCTGCTTCTGTGGGCTTTCACTTTGAAAGTTTACCTAAAAGAAATATAAATTAATTAAGAAATACCCGTCCTTACCTCAGTTGCCATTTGGCTTTAAAGGAGTAACTGACTTGATTTGGAAAACGTGGTTAACAGTTTAATACATAGGCGTAAATAACAAAGTAAAAGTTAACTATGAAAGGTGAGTCGCATCTGAATACAGTAAAACCTGTCTGAAACAGTCACTGTCAAAAAGACCAAAAATTGGTTTTAAAGACCAATGACCGCTTAATGCAGGTCAAAAGTATAGCAGAATGCTCAAGCATTCTGCTATACTTTCGACCTTCATTAACATACCATTTGCATTAAGATCTTTGTTTTATCTATTTTTGAGAGGTCGCTTAAGACATGTTTGACTGTATATGTTATTTTTTATGATTACTCATAAAGATTCGGATTCTCTTGTTTATACTATAGACTAAAAACGGACAAAACATGGAAAACTATTTATTATTTTGAAGAAATTTGAGTTACAGCAGATTGAAGCCTCACATGCATCACATAGCGAAATCTTTTCTTTTCTTTTTTTGACCAGTATACGAGATTTTGGTACTTATCGCATATGCGCAAGTGCCGCCAAAACGCACATTCTGACGTACTGTAAATTCGGAAGTTTTCGCGAGGGTTTTATTTTCGCAAAACATCGCATGCGAAGTTTCGTGAAAATAAGATCCTCACGAAATGGCGAAACGGCGAAATCACTCTGTCATTCACTGATGAAGTTAAATCATGTCATAGTCGCGAATTTTTACGTCGCAAATATGTCTTTCAACACTATCAACGAAAATAAAATTCTCGCGAAAATTTCCGAATTTACCGTATCCAGCAGGCTCGTGGTCTAGTGATTGGTGTGAATCTTTATCTTCATCCACGCTTTGTGTATGCCAGCAGCAAAGGCTCTTGCGGGCCTATACAGTTGTGCAGGCTCGCTTGAGCCTTCGTTTCTACTTAGTGCGATAAGTTTCAAAATTTCATGTATTGGTTCATTCAAGCCTTCACATAAATTAAGAGTGCGTAACTGACAATCATTATTCTTATTTCTCAACCAAAACATATGTTGTGGGTACTCCAAAGAACCGTCTCTCTGAGACGGTTCTTTGAAGCACCCAAAACATATATTTAAACTGATGGGCAAGAAAATGATTTACAATTTTACGCTCATTCTTTTTTGCTTAATCTTAATCTAAGCTGAACCATATGTTTACTTTTATATTTTCAGGTCGTATATTGATGGACATACCCTGTAAGGTGTGCCAAGATCACTCTTCAGGGAAACACTACGGAATTTATGCTTGTGATGGGTAAGTTTAGATACAATCCACCATAAAACATTTTAAACTATTTATATTGGATGGACTAACCATCCTTATGAATTGGGTGAGCCTATTTTTATTTTTGTTGTTGTCGGGTAGTCTTTTTCATTTTCATGCAAATTTAAATGGCATATTCTGTAAGCAATCAGTGATCCCTGGTCTGACGCCGCTCTTTACGAAAAAGCGATAAGATGCTCGACAAAGCCTCTCGCTTTTTGCAGTTTCCTCAACGTTTGATAAAATCTATACAATATATGAGCATTCGTGTAAGATCCTACATGTATATGCAGTATTGCACAGTATTTTCAGTATTTGGCGTTTGCTGCTTTTTCCAGTTAAAATCGGTGCATTTAATCATTTTCATTCTGGATACGGGTAAACACGTACATGTATTTTGGCACAGAGTGAAGACCCAGATGAAATGTCACACAAAGCGGCATTTCATAGGGGTCTGCACTGTTTACTTTTGATTAAAACAATCCTATATCATTTTATAGAAATGTTGACCGGCAACCCCTTCAAATTAAAATAATAAACAATTCCATAATGAAAAGGGTTAACGGTTACTTTTGTTTAAGTATACACTGATACATGTCCAGATGTAGTTCAGCTAAAATTGAGCACACGAGTAACTCTTATTTTATTTTATTTTTCAGTTGTGCAGGATTCTTTAAGGTAAGTTTTTTGTAATTTTTATCGCTTTCCACAAAAATAAGATTAAAACAATAAAAAATGTCTAAATAATTAAACTGCATGCAAGTAATGTAAGTGTTAACTTAATTTAGTTTATTAATAGCAAAACAGAAAGCTAATAAGTTTTTTAAAGTTTTCTCTAAAAAATTTAATTAAGAGTAGGTGCTATTCCTCCTTTTCGACTTTCAATATGGGATTTTGTTTAAGCGGTTAACTTTTCTACATTGTGCTATTCTCATGGAATGTCCATTTTTTCTTTGCCGATCCCTCATTTGTTCCTTCAAGAGCACACATCAATATTTTGAACGGAGTTTCGTTTTCTAACTTGACATTAAGTGTTTTTAACCTGAAAGTTAATTAATAATTCCTTATTTCACAATAGTGAAAAAACGGGCAGATCGAACTGTTTTTGTGACAAATTAGTTAAAAAAATAAATTTGTTCAATTATCCACGTTCTTAAGTACGTGTGTGAGGGTCCTTATTGGAATCGATGAGTGAAAAAGACCCATAAATGCAGTTAAACAAAGTTACAATTAACCCATTTGAGCCGAATGGAATTTCCCACTGTTTTCAATTGGACCAGTCCATTTCCGTTTTAAGGGTTGTTAGGCAGTAATTTTTATCTATATTCGAGTTTTAGACCATTTTGTAAGCAAACAGTGCAGACCCTAGTCAGACGCCGCGTTCTGCGGCGTCTGATCTGGTTCTGCACTGTTTGTCGATGTCCCATAAAAGGACGCTAGGACCATTTTATAGACATGACGTGTAGACAGAGATGAAATGCTTCACTGGTGTTTGCACTGATTATGTAAATATATCTTAAGTAAGAAGCATATATAATATTATATAATTAAATGATAATGTGCCAGCACACTATACGTTGGTACTTATCGCACCGGCGAGCAGCGAAGGATCAGACTAATAGATCAATTGTCGCATCTTATACTGAAAATCTATCGTTACGTAATGAGCACGCAATACATGTATTTGCTCCTTTTTCAGAGATCAATAAGACGCAACCGTCAGTACATCTGTAAGTCACGTGGCCAAACGAGCTGCCCAGTAGACAAGACGCACAGAAACCAGTGTCGAGCATGTCGACTTAAGAAATGTATGGAAGCTGGAATGAACAAAGATGGTGAGTTGCTTGATTAAAAGTTCCCGCAGCATCATTGAAAACTCGATAAGATGCCCTTTTAAAAGGAGCCCGCCCAGGCCCCGGAATTACAACGCCTCCTTAAAGTTAAGGAAGAGTTAAGTTAAGTATTGATTTTTCAGAATGCGAAAAATAACGTTTCAAACTGATTAAAATCAAAATAGTTTCATTTTTTCTGTAGATCACAATGATATCTTTGACCACAGGTACTGCATCGATCTAGGCAACTTATTTAGCATTTAATATAGCATGTTGAAATGTCAATGCTTAACTTAAGTCTTCTTTAAATTTAAGGGGGCATTTTAATTCGGCCAATATCCCATAGTTATGGTCAATTAACTTGAGAGAATGCGATTTGCAATCTTATTATCAAAACACAAACAAATGAAGAAGTATTCTTTCTTAAAATAGTAGACCGTGACAATTGTCCTAGTCATACATTTTCAGATGCCAACAATTGTTGGCATACTAAAACTTATAACCAGCGCCGATGTCATTTTCATTGGAGTTGAGCAAACTAGACAGTTTTGTTATTGTTTTCTTCTTATTATTATTTTCGGGGCCAGGTCTGGCGTTATTTGATTACAAAGACAGAAATCTTGCTAACACTCATTTTGTGAATCTAAGACCGAATTGAAATACTCAAGCCTCTTTCACAGAAAGCAAAAACACTCGTTATTTTGGTGACATCATTTGACACCACAGAAAGTGGCTAGGGTAGTCTATTTTTGGGTTTGAGAAGTCATTATTTAGGGGCGTGTTCGACTTGGGAGTCAAGTTCTTTAGAACCACTATACTCAAGATCAAGTCAAATCGGGATCGATTGAATTTCTATTTGACTATCTCAGAGGTAAATTGGGATATCATTTTTGAAACTATTGTGTAATATAAAAAAGGCACCAGTATGGATATAAGGCACTTTTGATCGCAATTCGTCGGCAATGATTACGATCATACTGCGCATTTATCATACTGCACATTTAACAAATCTCGTTTATATATGATCTATAAAGAATGTTCAATATATATAACGGAAAATAGCAGCAAAAGCTCCTAACTGGCATTGTAGGCAGTACCGGCTGGCCTGGGTTATGCTTTTTTACCTTTCACACAAGAAGACTTTTTGCTCGTCTCATTAAAGCCTTTTATATAGACTATTTGTATAAACTCAGGTCAACCCTTGTCTATAGCTAGTTTCAGTGCAAAATTTGAACAGCCCCCTCCCCGTCTTCTGCTAAGATACCGTAATTAGAGGGTAAATTTGTATTTAGCGTCTGAGTATGGAACCAATTAGCGAAGGTTAAGTAGTTTCTTAAAAAAGTCACTTGAGCTGCGACATGAGATAACGGCTGTTTTATCTAAGTTGTCCATGCGCTGATATCTAGAGTTTAGACTGAACATTCATCTACATTCATCCTTTTGTGTGCGACAGGGAATGCTGATCTGACTAGGATGCACTAATGTAACATTGCATCAATATATTTCCAAGCCAATAGTACCAAGTCCACTTCGTTCCTTGAACGAAGTGGACTTAGGACTATTGGCTCGCGAAGATGGTATCAATGGCATTTAAGCTGACGTTTAACTTAGCATTAAATGCGAAGTTGGACGCAAGACATGACATGGCAGGATTCCGAAGTATATATTTTAATAAAAATCATTTTTCCCATTAAAAACTATAATTGCTACACGCATGATCACAGAGTTGTCTCCCCTTTAGTTAGATTATAAATCATATTCTAACTTATGTCTCGACTTTAAGACTTGTTAGTTGCAAGTGCGAATTAGACTATTAAATAATATAAAGACTCAAAATTATAACGAATTTCTGAAGAAGATAATAAATGGCGTAAAGCCCAATATTTGTATATCACAACAAAGTAAAACGACTGTCTGTAGAAAAATAACTTTAAAGGAACTTCTCATTTTTATGAAATTTCTTGTACTTGACCTCATCCGAGCAAAATAAAATTCATACTATTTCATCTTCCTCATTATTGAAGGTGTAAAACCATGATAAATGTACATAATATAAAAACCTGTGCAATTAAGAACAGACGTCATATTTTTACAAAAAAGGATACCATTGATTAGACAATTTTGAACATTATATTAATCATTTTATTCTAGAATAAGTGCCACTTTGCCAGAAAACGCGCTCCACAGTTTGAGTCTTCTACATGTTTTATGGAAAAGAAAAGCGTCTTCTTGTTAGCACCACCTATTAATTTGCCTGGTGCTTTCTTATTAACAAGGTTAGGCTGAACAGAATATCATGATTCCCAGTGGTTACAACACATTTTTAGCATAGAAATTAGATGGATAATCGCGAATTCTTGCTTCAAGTTAAAAGTGTCTTAAATTACATGTATATAGGGTAAAGTCGGGTAACTTCGGACATAAGGTAAATTCGGACAGCAACCTTGTTTGATTCATATTATAGTTATTGGAATGAAAAAAATCATCTAAGCAAACAGTAAAAATTCTGATGAGACGGCTAATAAGGAGCCGTCTCATCTGGATTTCCACTGATGGCAAATATGTGTCCGAATTTATCGGGTGTCCGAAGTTTCATGACTTTACCCTATATTGGTTTCATTTTTTACAGCTGTACAACATGAGAGAGGGCCTCGAAACTCCACCATCCGTCGCCAAGTTGCCATGTATCTGAAAGAGACGAGTGAGCTGAACTCCTTATACGCTCCTTCACCATTCCAAGCGCCTTACATGCCTGGATTCTACACGTTTGAGCGTCTGAATGACGGCATCACAGTGAGTGCCGTGGATCCTCCATCATCACCAATATCACCAATATCCACCATATCACCAGTCACATCACCAATGACGTCACCAATAGTTACGTCACCATTAACGCCAGGGCTTATCTGCCAGCCAACCCCAAAGGTAATCAAAAATTTTAAAGGTTTTAATCACTGGCGTAGCGCCCATAACGCAGGTTAAGCACATGCGTAATAAAAATAGTAACATTCAAGGGTGGTCATGCACTTAGTGTGATAAAAGTGATTTTCCATACAATAAGGAACTACTCATAAAGGAAAGAATTCGCTCCCTCTGGGAGCAAATCCTTTCCTTTAAGAGAAGTTCCCATTTTGAAAAGGGGCGCAATTGAAGAGAATCATTGTTTGATCAGGTAGTATCCCTTTGGTGTGCCCAACTTTTTCAATGTTCTGGCTACGCCCATGTAAATACTGTGAATAAAAACTGTAAAAAGTTGGAACATGATGAACTCCACGAGTAAGAGCGAAAAATCTTACATTCCTCCTCAAGACACCAAGCACCAGTTGAAGTGCCTTTCTTCTTTCTGGTACCTTAAGCCAAAGCAAAGATATCAAGCTAAAATAAAGTGAAATGTTAAAACGGTATCATTGGATGCATTTCTGTCACCAAAAAGCATAACGACAACAGTAATAAATGTGACATAGGAAATATATTCTAACGTATATATGTTGATTTGTTTTACTAAAATTAATCACATAATTGTTACAAAAATGTATGTACCAACTTTTGTTAGTTTAAACTTCTCCATGCTACAAAGTAGACAGCCATCTTCGATCGCCTGTCTTTAGCCGATCGGTGTGACGGACATCATGTTAATATAGCAATGTTTTATAGTCATATTATTATAATTATTATTTCTGTAATTCTTTCAGTATCCCCATGAACTTATCCAGTCTTACTTCAGTAATCCCGAGGCGGTGTGCGAAGCTGCTGCCAGACTGCTATTTATGAGTATCAAATGGACGAAAAATGTTCCAGCCTTTCTCAGCCTACCTTACCGGGACCAGGTTACTCTGCTAGAGGAATCTTGGAGGGAGCTGTTTGTCCTTGGTGCTGCACAATTCCAAATGCCACTTGATGTTGCAGTACTTCTAACAGCCGCAGGTGTGTATATACTGTAGTCACAAAATCAGTTGTTACTTATGTGCCTTCAAAATGTCGGTCTAAAATAAACTTAAAACCAAAAGTAACCCTACACTTCGAATATCCGAATATATTTTTACTGTTTTTGATTTTGACGGGTTTCTATATCTCTGATTTTAGCTTATAAGTATGTTATGACATGTATAGCTTAGTAATATGTAAAGAGTCAATCGCAGTTGAGTTATTATCACTTTGCAAATTTAAAATTTTTTCTCAGCTAAATAAATTGTATCCAAAGAACATAATTGAGCCGTGACATGAGATTTCCAACAATGTCGTATGTGCAACCAGCAAAGGCTCAGACCAGCCTGCGCATACGGGCAGTCTGATCAGAGCCTTTGCTAGTCGCTTGAATATCCTATGACTGTTAAGCTACTGTCTGAGCATCATTTAGAGTTTCTAAGCTGAAAAGGGGGCTACAAAGGCTTGTCTGAGTCTATTCATGTCAAAATACCACATTGTTGGAAATCACATATCGTGGCTCAATTATTTTATTATTTATATGTTTGCTTCCTTGTAGGTTTAAGTAATGATGGTAGTACTAGTCCCTCAGAAAAGGTTGTCAATATTATGACAGAGATTAGAGCGCTACAAGAGATCATTGCCAAGTTTAAAAGTCTTCAAGTTGATCCCACCGAGTATGCCTGTCTCAAAGGAATCGTTCTTTTTAAAACAGGTAAGCTGCAATATCATTCAGTAATCAGTAATCTATCATAGTAATAATTTATTTATTACACACGTCTAGATAAACACAAATTTTCAACATAAAGTTGTAAATATTTTCTGACTCATAAATTTTAGCATATGTTTTGGGTGCTCAAAAGATTCTTCTCATTGAGACGGGGTTTTTTTTGAGTATCCATAACATGTGTTTTGGTTGAGAAATAAGAAAATCATTTTTCTGTTACGAACTCTTAACTAAATGCACGTAGTGTGATGTATTGCATTTAAATCAGCACGATCACATTATTTCCACGGTTTGATACTATGCAGATCCTATTCTTTTAATAAAAATAAAGAGGATGTGATCTTATATGAGTGGTCATTTTACATGAAATTTATTAAACGAGCATTCAGCGAGTTTAATAAATTACATATGACCACGAATGTAAAATTCTGTACACCATAAATTATGATCTTCTTAATCAGATTTTGTTTCCTTCAAAGTGGACATTATTTTGATAAATGCATTGTTGTCACGGACGTTGTTATGACGTTGCAAGTTCTTGATAAAATGTGATGTATTTCATTTACAACAGCATAAACACAACCTTACCACGGTTGGATACTATGCAGATCATATTGTATAGTATAAGGGATGGGACATGTATTACTCCCATGAAACTACCAGCTTAGCAAAAGCATAGTTCATGAAAGCAAATTTGGCGGTATAGCTGTCATGTAAATAAAACAATTTACCATAAAGTGACATGCAATTTAATACTGTAAGCCAGTTTGAGATGTTTTGAAGAGGCAAAGCTAATGGACATGCTTCTTTAACCATGTATATTACAAATAAGTTTCATTAATTTCAGTAAGATATGTTGTTGGTACACAATGGATTTGCCTCAAAGAGGCAATTCCGATGTGCACCTACAACATATGTCCATTCAATAAATGAGTGTTTTTCACCATATACGGGTTTTACTAACTTCTCAACTACTTTTTTATGTTTCAGTGTTATGAACAAGTTTTTTTTGTAGTTTGGCGTGCACCTGGATGACAACAAAAGATTATTGACATCTAATCTTTAGAGGTTTTATTGGAATTAAATGCTAAATTGGTGGTTGTCTGGTTGTATGTTTGTGAACAGTGAAGGCTCTTTCACAGGCTCATCTGAGCCTTCCCTGTTTGCAAATACAAGAAGTCCCGGAATGTCAAGTCTTGACTTATTTTATTTTCAACAATGAATTAACAACGGTATTATATATTTTTCAGTGCTTCAAAACAACTCTACCACAGATGTAAAAACACTCCGCGATTTCCACACAGTAGCAACATTACAGGACCAGGCACAGATGACATTGAGCAAATATATACAGACGTCTTACCCCACCCAGCCATTCAGGTTCGGAAAATTGTTACTGCTCCTACCAACTTTAAAAACCGTGAACGGATCAACAATAGAGGAACTATTTTTTAGAAAAACAATAGGAAGCATTCCGATTGAGAGATTACTTGTGGACATGTTTAAATCCAGCGACTTTTGAGGTGATCTGGCCTAGAAAGTAATAGGAACTTTATCACAATGAAGAAATGAAAAGCATCCAGGCGCTTAATAAAGAAGCGTTATGCTTCAAGATATCCCTTCGCGCGACAAGGAGAGCGTCACCCTGAACCAGGAGTGCGGTTATGCGGTTTATAGTTCAAGTTGTACCAAATGGCTGAGAGTAAACGTTTTATCGCTCAACCAACATTTAGTACGGATGTGGGTACTCGCACAAATCGACTCATTGATAAATGAAATATACACTCTTTATTCTAGAGTCGTGAATGCTGGGAGTAGATAAACTCTATCCAGGACTGACTGTTTGGTATTAAGACTTTCTGGGCTATCGCTCGATGCATGTGCGATAGGCACCAAGAGCTTATGAGCTGTCCTACACATTCTTGCTGTGAGATTCTGTGGAGTATGTAGTTTGAAAAGGACATTTGCACATTGTTGGTAGCAGTACAGTAAAACCTGTATAAAACAGCCACTCTCCAAAAGACCGAAATTAGTTTTTCAAGACCAATTATCACTTAATGCAGGTTAAGTAGTATTGCAGAATAGGAGCATTCTGCAATACTTTTGACCTCCATTAAGCTTCCATTTGACATTAAGTTATTTGTTTTGTCTATTTTTGAATGGCCGTTTTACTCAGGTACTACTTTACTGTATACAAAAAAGAACGAATTGAGCAATTATCCAGAATCAGATACTTGTATGTCTATTGCCTCCATCCTGGTACATAATCTAAGTACACGAAACTTTTTTAAGGACATATTCCCTTAAAAAAATATACACATTGAAATTAAGCGTTTATATCCTGACAGATGTGTGCAAAATGTTAGAAACTATGTCAACTTGGCACTGCGCATGGTAGGAAATATGTGTTTTATTATATTGCTTTTCTGGCATAATTGATGCCTGGAAACAGTTGACAAGCTCGTGTCAAAACAGAACGCACAAAATACTATGACATCGTACAAACCACAGCAATTTTGGGCCTTTAAACACCGCTCCTAAAGAAAGAAAATATTGCTAATTATAAGATCACAAGTCATCTAAAATTAACTAGCGGCCGTTTATTGTTCATTGGCTTCCTGCTGTCTCGTTCACTGCTCCTAAAGAGAAAATGAGCTGTGAAAATTTCTGATACCGGCTCCTTACTAACCGCAATTTGTTCGCACCTGACAGGACCGCTCACAGTAATTATGACGAGCAGAAAATTACAGCTATGAGATTTTGTGCGACACGGGAGGTTTTGATTTAATCAAAACTTTAGATTTCAGCGAATGGAGGGGCATTAGCGATCATAAAATGCTATATTATATGAAAATTAATTGCTTCAACTTCTGTTGCTTAGAATCGTACTTGTACCAAATAGGGTTTATAACTAGCTTTCTATTTCATGACGTTCAAAATGTTTGCATTTTAGCTTTCATCGAGATATGTACATGTAACATACGCGAACAACAAAAAAAAAACACTTACAACATAGCCCTGCCCATGTTTCAAATCGGCGATCAGGCAATATTAATATATACAATTAACCACAATACTACCATGCCAATGGTCTTCAAACTTTCAATGTGTCTTTACTGTCTTCATTTCCTTTGTTTTCTAACTTTAAACCCTGATCTATATATACCATGATGAGTCTCTCAAAGGTATGTTCAGCCAAACTTTAACCGACTGAAATACTACATGCACTTGAAAATCAATACAAAACAGTTTAACTTGTTCTCCTGAAATTTATTCTGTTTTATGTTAAACGGAACGCAAAGGCAGGTAATTTCATCGGGTTTTCTCAGTAATTAAACATTTCATTGAGTATAAAACACATCCCAAAATCAGATGTGTTCTCTCACGGTGCAAAATCGTTAACTGCGACAAGCTGTCAGCGAGCAGTTCGGGCAAAGGCGAGCAATTGACAACTTGCCCGCTAATAAAGAGGAAATTACTGTTATCTCTTTGATACATCTCAATTCAATAGGTGGCCCTTGTCCTGCTGAAGAAAACACTTCAGGTTTCCTGCCAGTTTAGTTGTTTAAGTTATAGTTATACCATGGGTTGTCCGCCTGTACGTGGAGATAATCTACGAGCTTTAGCGAGTGGATTATCTTACGTACAGGTGGACAAACATGGTAAACAGTGTAGACCTTGCAAATCACGACATATTTCGTGCTAAAGTTGCTAAGGTTGGTATACTTCTATTTATTACACATGATTCGCAGGCTGCAGGAATAACAGCGTGGATCCAGATCAGCTGGTTTCCTCAGAAACCAGCTGATCTGGATCTACACTGTTAAATGAAGATTAACAAATGATACACCAACGTTCAGCAGGATTTTGGCTCAGTCGTGAGACACAACGTGATGGACCGTCCCTTCGAGCACATGGGTGGTTCAAAAAGTTTCGAGACTGCGAATACATCCCATATCGCATGTGCAGGAAACATGTATATTTAAGGCATTTGTATACCTTCCATATGTAAGTAATATTTGCGGTCATTGCAGGCCTGCATATATGCCCAGGGCTGCGCCCATACTTTATTATTGGCTCTGATTCAAAAGTGATGAAACTCGACACACTTTGCCTGTGTTAAATGAGATTTAATTAGAGCTATGAATCGCAGCTTTGGTAATTCTATCCAAAAAAGACAATTGGTTGAGACGATGGTGGAAAACGTTATGTTTTAGAAAGTGACTGTTTAAATAAACATAGTTAAATGGTATGAGAGGACCTGGCATATTAGATTCATAGTGTAATTTAAGAGAATATTAGAAAGTTATGAATGTTTAATAAACATAACGGGGAAAAGGCACCTGCAGATTTTTCTGAGATTGGAATACAGATCAAATACGTCAGCGTAATTAGTCTTGTGAATGTTCCGCTGTAAAGTACCCATTAAAATCTACTGATTTTCCAATGCGGATTCTATCTTCAAACATTTACATCAAAACCGAATAAGGGCAACTGTCACCAAATAAGTTTTCTATTGAACTTGTCATAGCTGTTTAATTGTGTGTTGCTTATACCACAACCCATGCAATGTACCACAGCAAAATATAGAATAGATAAACTATCACAGTTTTTTCTAGACTGGGTTGAACTTGGTCTTTTAAATCTGACACAATCTAATCCGTTTTTCTGATGAAAAGCAAATAGATGCGTTTCATACTGACAATCATTCAAATAATATAATATTATAGTTATTGTTTCAAGGCTTTGATAAAAGTTTATTTAAATTGTACAAAGAATCAAACGATCTGTGTACATATTGTCCTGAATATTATATATCTAATATATGGCTTAAGCATGCCTCCAGATAAGAGTGCGTATATTATTTGTTTCTCAACCAAAACTATCTTCTAGGTATTCAAAAGAACAATCTCACAGAACCGTCTCAATGAGACAGTTATTTTGAGTACCCCAAACATATGTTTATACTGATAAGCGAGAAAATAATTATACTCTAGTCTTACACTCAATACATTTTGCTTAACTGGACCCATGCCAGAATACTATATCTGTAATTTGTTCTTGTTAATTGAATTATTATTGGTTACTTGGCAAATAGTCTATCCCTGCTTATTTGAAGTGATACACTACAATGAGTATTGGTGTCAGTCAGACTCAAACTACACGGGAAAATACTAATAGTACCTTTTGGACCAAACTGGACAGCTATTTGTTTTAATGGCACAGAGTATTCTGATAAGACGAAGTGTACTTTATACCCTATTTCCCTGGAAACCCCTCCTTGCCTGTATATGTAATGTTCAAATGGACAGCGAAATTTATTCAAAATACATGAAATGCAAGCACAACAAACCCATTTGTGTATAAACTGTTTCATTAATTTCTGCTGTGTTCCAATTCTGTCTTTCTTTCTCACTACGCATATGTAATACTGCAAGGTATTACTTGACTTTTCGCTTACCGCAAAGGCGGCAACTTTAATATTCATATCTGGTCGTGTATCGGCTGTTTCATCTGCTAAGGAAGGGAAATCAGGTTTTATTTATAATTTTGTAAAGAGTTAATAAGCTTTTTGAGCCGCGCAAACGTGCGTGCATTTCATGAAAATCCTAACCGTATACACACTGAACTGACGTTTATTTACCCTTAAAGCGCATAATCACAAAATGTATGATTTTTGTCGTCCACTAAACTATTTGAAACGTCATAGATAAACAGTGTGGACCCAGATCAGACTGCTCCTGTAGAAGCAGTCTGATCTGGGTCCGCAATGTTTGCCTCCCTGCTTATGTTAAAAAGACATTTTCAGATGCAGTTATTTTGCTTGCGTTTTAAGGACTAAATAATAACTGAGGTTGTGGCACAAGATGATACAGTTACTTTTGAATATAAACACAAGCCTACTTTTCAGCTTTTACCTATGCCTAAGGTTTACTAGTCCTATTTACGCATTCATGTGGCGCCGCCTTTACAGTAAGCGAAACGTCAAGTAATAATTTGGTCTGAATTTCTTCTATCTCTTCTACATCCACCACTTGCTAGCTTAGCCACGATTTCCCTCAAATTAGGTCGTCACTTTGTCTTATTGATATGTATCTGCATTAAAGCTGCATAGTCTGTAACTTTTGATATTCTAATTTTGAAAATAAAGTTTCTATTTTTCAAGAATACAGTAAAAATACTCAAATTCAGGTAAACATTTTACCATTTTCATAAATTTTAACAAATTATATCTATCAAAACAACAGCATTTATGTTAAAAATCAACTGTCTAGAATTATTAGAGGGGCGTAAATAATTCCTAACAAGAGAAAAATCACCTGTTTTTATTAGACAATTCACTGTTCCATGCAGCTTTCATCTGTACTGAACATATTTATTGTGAAAACATAACTTAATTCTATTTTTACAAATGATTCAAAAGGAAAATATTTTTTCGAAAAATGTTCATAGTTACAGATCTAGTCTCTTTAAAATATACACATCTTACCAGGTAAATGTAATATGTTCAGCATATATTTCTTTGGCATGTTTGGTGCATCAAGTGTCAACAGTTGATATTATGTTTTAACATTGCAAATATCTTGAGACGATAAGAACAAATCTGTATATTTTGTGTATGTTTCCAATAATGCATGCAGAAAACCGTATGTTTTGTTTTAAAATTACCATTTAAACATTTGGCATAGTAACTAAATAAATAATGGAAACTGATTTTACACAACTGGAAAAAGTAACATAGTCATTTCGAAATTGTAGCAGAACAGTATAACCTGTGTAAAACGACCACTCTCAAAAAGACAAAAAATGGTTTTCAAGACCGATTATCGCTTAATGCAGGTCAAAAAACATTCTGCAATACTTTCTACCTTTATTAAGCTACCAGATGCCATTAATACCTTTGTTTTGTCTATTTTTGAGTAGGCGTTTTACACTTAGGGGCTTAGATTTATTAAACATATCAAATGAGCCTCGTCGCAAGAAAATCTGACTTTGTTGCATGCGAAACAGTCTGTCTGATCAGTCTTTGTTATGCGCTCCGTGGGTAATTAACGACCATGCTTTCTTCATACTGAAAGCGAAGAGTCTGGTCAGGCTGATTTTATTCATAAGCGGATCTGAGTCGTCTCGCTAATACAGCCACATAGTTGGGGTTTTCATGTCGAAGCTCAGCTTTGTTTTAGCGTCTGAGACGTAGGCTCGGCAAAGAGTGAGGACATGTTTTTAAATTACTCCTTGCAAACTGTGTGTATCCCAAACTTACGTGTAAATCGACTATAGAATGGTCTACACTGATTGGTGAAGGGGTCATGTTCATTGTTGTATTATCTGTGCAATATATTTGTTATCATATGAAAATATTTCCATGAAAATATGAATTGTTGACTGTATAATATATGAGAAAAATTTGATTGTAAATTATATATGAGAAAATGTATAAACCGATAATAAACATTTATAAACATTTCATCATCTTGTGTCAGTCCTACACTATCGTTTATAACCCTTTGTATCTTGGTAACCCCTAAATGGGTACTTTGGCAAACTGTGAAGATGCATATGAAATACCACAACAAACATGGAATTACAACACACAGAAAAATAAAAGTAGAGGGAGAAATGAGGAGTGGGTGAAAGGGGAGGAGTATCCCACAAAAAATCAGTGTCTTCACATTTTGTTGAGGTCAAAACAACCTTCAAAGATAGAAATGCATCATAATTTAGAAATTCTGACCTATGCCCCCTTATGATAAACAGTGGACAATCACACCCTTGTTGCATTTATCTGTTCAGGAAAGTTCATCAGAATATATAAGGTTAATTTTCATTTGGACCAGCACATGAGATTGCACAAACAATCTGGCCAAAGTAGGAAAGAGGACAAAGATCAGGAATCGATAAAATCAAGCACCACATCTGACCCAAGATACCAATGGGAAAGTGACACCTTCATATTTAGACATCACAAACGAGAGCCAAGAGGTCAGCTCTTTACTAGCATTTTCAAAACATAATTTACTCTTTGTTGAGTCTGTTCACGAGAATTAATGGAAAATGCAACAACTCTCACGCCCCCTAGTATCAGTTTTTTTTCTGTATTTAGCTTCCTAAGGAGCTACTGTGGTGTAGTGAATAAACCACTTGACTTGTAAACCAGGGGTTGCAGGATCGATCCTAGCTTCGCCAGTCTGTCAGATGAGATTTAAAGTCGTGGCCCGTCTTCATATGACCTTAGCTGTTGATGGAAAGTTATACACAAACACAACACAATCTGCTTCCTACTTAACTAAGTAGCCCAGAATTCCTTGGTGTCGACCACCTTAATACTTATTAATCATTTGTTAATAAAAGATAAACTTTCAGATGGTTTCCTTCTTGGATGGTTTTAACTTGGTTTTGTCATCTAACCATACATACATGTATAATGTTAAAAGTGTGTTAATGGTTTCTCTTTGTTTACATTTCATGCTGACTGGAGGCCATGCTGGACACATGATTACAAATGGGAGCTTACCATGATGTCGACATATCAGCTCCACTGCCGTTTCTATGCGCTGTCATTCAGGCAAAAGTTTTGATACTCAACAAACTTGCTGTTGAGGGTCCAATGAAGACTAAACAATGATAAAACATGAGTAAACACATTTTAAATTAGCTTTAAGTAGCAGCAAATAATAAGATGTCCTTACTCATTAACATACAAAACTACAAATCATCTTTTGTGCATATAGCGAGGTTTATATATAGAATGACAACATGGCATGGGCTTGACAATATAACATGACGATCATACATAATAGCAACAATAAAGATAAATCAGTAATTTACGAGTGTTTTGAGCTTAGCTTTAAGGCTTTTCTTAAGATTTTCCTACTTTGGTGGTCGACTGGCCAAAGGAAAAACAGGGATAAAAGCAATTATTGAAAAACCCTGAAACCCGTGTCCGTTTGTCAAATGCCTTACCACTGAATGTCGGACCTCATTCTGGCATTAGGAAAAAATGATGTGTTCTTGCCATATATATTATGAAAATTGTGTATATTTGAATTTATTCAGAGGATGTAAATGTGACCAAACATCCATACAAAAAGATGTATATTTTCAATGCATTTCACTGATGTGAAACTACCAACTCAGTTTTAACATTGAATTTGAATGTAGAAACGTGTTGTCATGAAGAAAACTTCGCAAGAAACTGACAAGAATATTTACCGCCCACTATAAATACACCCGTAGCACAGACTTCTTGCAAGCTCTACTCATCTATCATAGTGCAATACCCGTTCTACTGGTTTTGTATTCGATTAGTCGTAGGGACATATGTTCTCCACTACACGATGTGCCGTTGAGAATAAGTAAGTCCTTACTCATTACATACAAAACTACAAAACATCTTTTGTGCATATAGCGAGGTTTACATATAGATGATACAAAGCATAGGGGCCGATGTGTTTACATTCGAATTCAATGTTCAAAACCTAAATCTATAGTTTAAGTTTTGTGGTTATAAGCAATTTCTTCTCTATTGAATTATCAATATACCCATCTTTGGAAGTATCAGATTTCCACCGCCCATGGCGCTTAAGACATCTGTCAGACATCCTTGGTGCATTGGCAGTTGTCGTAGCTCCACTGGCTCTAAGAGAGTGCAAACCAAGGTTAAGATCAGGAGCTACTACTTTCAATTTTTTGACGATACATTCCTTTGCTCTTGTATAGCTAAGGCTTTTGTTCTTTTAAATAAGTGAAGCTTTTCTCTTTGATCTGAATGCTGGTTTAAACAAAAATTCATCTGAATGAATATTTAAGCCTGCCAGTGACATGTACTTCTGTGTCAAACTATATGGACATGCTGACGAACTACCCTTAGCTATCAAGACTTCATTTCCGTGTCTATATATATCTGTTTTACTTTTCCTGATTTTTAATATCATGTGATCAGGCTTAAAACTTATGTCATTGCAGTGCAAATAACTGAACTTATTAAATCTAAGAAATCCTGCATACGCAAGTGTTATCATACATAAATCTCTTAGGTCAAAGACGTCTTCACAATCTTTGCAGGCTTTACATAGAGTTTGTAACATTTCAGTTGTAACAACGCCTTTCTTTATCTTGGGCTTAGAAGCGATTCGTTTAGCCGTTTCCATTAATAATTTGACGGCATTACTTTCTGTTGGATAATTTAAGTCATTGACATTGTGAGCCCATTTAATTCCATATATTGCAGACAAAATAACACTGTCCTATTTTCCCTCATCCAGCAAACTAGTAATATACATAGCCACAACAATAGGACTGGCTGGTTTTGAAACTAACTCATCGGAAACACAGTACTATTAAAATTGTTTGAAACCTAATTTGTACTTTTTTACCGTACTGTCCGCTTTAGATTGCAATAAGTAGCCTGCCATATGAGTTGCCATGGAATCTGTCAATCTCTCACATACCCCGGCATCCTGCAACCTCTGTGTTAGCGACTGTTTCAAAATCAACACCTGAAAAATTAAATCTAAAGCTCACAAAACAACTTACTTCTTCTCCGCAATAATATAGAATATATACAAAACTGTTCGGTTTGTATACATTATACTAAACTTTCAATGCTAGCATGTCAAAGTTGAGAGGATTTTCCGCAAATAACCCAATTTTGTCAGTACCAGGTACTACAATATCATGTCTAGAAAGATTTATCACTTGTTTTATGAAATTCTTGAAATTGCCATCACTGTTAACAAGGCTACACCAAAAACATTGAAACAATAAGGGTACCGTTAGCTCTTTCGACTATCATTTTATCAATGCACATTGCCATCAACCTTGGAGGTGGAACCAACCAGTTTTCATCTTGCCCCCAAAACTGGGAAAATGCATCAACAGCTTCTGTCCCTGGGACCCACCATCTGGAGTTAAATCTTTTGCATTTACTGTTTAGATGAGATGCAAATCTATCAATAGTATATGGTCCTAAAATTGAATTCAATTTATTGAAAACCTTAATGCTTATCTGCCAGCTGTCACAGTCTTGACATCGAGACAAATACTCTGCAAGTTCATTACCCTCTTTTGGAATCCACTCTGGACTGAATGTGATATTTTCTTTTTCACATACATCATGTAATGCCAAAACAGAGCCTTGAATATCTGTCTTACGACTGCCATTCAACTTTTACAGAAGAGTCTTTTAATATGTCAACGTTACTTTGGATTACCCTGCTCACTGCCTCAGTTTCACGCCATGTTGAACTTTTTCACTTCTCGAGCAAAGTCTATTCTCCATAAACCTCTGTGCCTTTTTCCGAAGGCATCTTTGCTAAAGATCCCATTTCCGAGGAACAATTATAGCTTTCTGAACCATTCATTAAAAATGAACTACCAAATAAATCGTTCTTTTCCGAGAAGAGACTTTGATATTGCTTAGCATTAGCAATGGTCATCTCCACTTCCGGGGAGCTGTTGACCTCATGAGTCTCATAATATGTCTCAAAACTTACCTCAGGCTTGTTTGCTCCCTCCATATGCATTGATGTCTCTCTGAAAGCTTTAATATAACCGCCATAGCCTGTGGCGCTAGTATCAGTGTATATATTAAAGAGACATATTTGCAAACATTGCAAACTCTTACCCTTCAAATTAAGGTTGACTACATTTGTATTCCAGTATTCCAGCTCGCTTATCGCAAGCTTGCTAACTAACACTGGAGCATTCCAACTAGCCCTTGCATTGATGCAGTTACACAACTCTCTAGTCCTTAATCTGACCTTATTCCCTAAAACACTCTGTAAGGAAATAATTTGACCTGTCACAGAAGCTAACACTTTTACATGTACAGGCATTTTACTATTGGTTCTTAACTGGTACAAAACTAATCCATTTTTATCTGCAATCGTTCGATTCTTTCCTCTGTTATAAACAACTTATTGTTCTGCATATCCAATAAATGCCCTAACCAAACAACCGTTAGTGATGGTTCCCAGTTGCATTTTTCATCTGCTAACAAAAATCCAAATTTGCCCAATGTTTGTCTTGTGTAATCGCTAGATTTTATAGCTAAACTAAGGTCTTGATGACCTCCAATTCCATCATCTAAAAACATAATAACTTTGTGACCCCTTGCTCTTAAAAATGACACTACTACCTTAAGCATTTTTGTAAAGATGTGCCCAGCTGTGTGGATTCCAAATCGTATAGAATTGAAGGTATAGTAAACCGTTCCATTCTTTTCTGACACTGAGAACCCTAGATATTGTCTATGCTCTGAGAAAATATCAATATGGTGATATGCCCCTTGTAAGTCATATGTAAATAAAAAAGAGTTTTGCTTAAATATGTATTCTGCTACTTCAATATCTTCGAATTTTACTTTAGATAAATGAAGGAACTTATTAATGTGCCTACAGTCAAGAACTAACCTTGGCTTGCCATTACGGTTGTATGCTACTGTTAATGGGTTCACTATATATGGAACTTTATCAGACTTTGAAATAACCCCTTTTGCTAGCAATATCTGTATTTCTTCCTAAACAAAAGACATATTTTCTCTTGCAGATTTATTATTTTTTAATATAATACTGTCTGGCAACTGTTTCAGTGGTAACTTGTAACCATGCTCAACAATATCTAATATATATTTGCTATCTGTTACTTCCTGCCATTTACTTTTGCACAATTTTAGACGACCTACAGGTGATTCACTTCCCTGCTCTTTAAGCACTATAGGCCTAATTTGACAGAAATCAGAATTTCCTTGATCTGATGCTTTACACGACCCTTTGTCTTTTATTTGTTCATAAACAGAACCTGCAGACAACTTACCTATACTTTCTCCCCTAGCGCTCTTGTCTGATAACTTAAAACTAATTTTGGTACTTATCTTATTATTAGAAGCACTAGCTGTGCATTCTGGAGCACCTCTCCAATGACCTGGCTTTCCACAGGCAAAGCACAAACCAGGGGGTCGTCTCTTAGGTTGTGACGTCACCATGTTGGTTGTCTGTTCTGCTGTTGCCTTAACAGTAGGTCTCCGGTAAGGGATGGTGCGTGGACGTCTCCTTTTGGTCTTATCCTTGAGTTTCCTACTGGCTCTGGCCTCTGCCTTGTATATTCTTTTCTCATCGTCTCAGTCGCTCGCTAGGGGATTACTGACGTATTCGTTGACAACCCTCCATCTAAGCTCAGATGCGTCAGCCATCTTTATCAGCTTTTGCCTGTGTGCTATCATAGATTTGGCTTCAGCTATTTTTTCTCTACCCTCTTGGTGCCTCTCCTGGCTCATAGAGTGCTCTGCTTCGTCAAGTTTGAAGCTTACAGAAGTATTGTATTTAAATTGTTCTTCGTTACTTTTCCTTTTAAATTTTTCACCACCGTTCACCATACATGAAAGTTTGTTCAACTAAGCCAAATTAGTATTGCCACTTATCTTTTCGAACATGTTTCCTATTTCCTTCAGCATGTCCTCTTTGTGCGATCGCAAAGACGCACCCACTTTGTCGTCAACCAAACGTTCAACGTCGTGCAGTTCCATGTTGAGAAATAATGTAGAAACGTGTTGTCATGAAGAAAACTTCGCTAGAAACAGACAAGAATATTTACCGCCCACTATAAATAAACCCATAGCACGGACTTCTTGCAAACTCTACTCATCTATCGAAGTACAATACACGTTCTACTGGTTTTGTATTCGATTAGTCGTAGGGACATATTTTCTCCACTACACGATGTGCCGTGGAAAACAAGTAAAACACATTTTAATACAACGGCAATTAACAGTTCTAACAAGTCTCACATACAGACTAGACCTGCTTTTCATTTACACATACAGTGGGGACACCTGAATGCGCTGCCTCTTCGCAACACTCTTACTTCTGTGTAAGTTTTAAAATGCGTCCAGTGTGAATAAAAGTCACAATTCCTTCCATTGGACCAGTCTGACGAACACAGTCTTCTGTCTTGTCTTCATGTTTTCTCTGTTTCAGACACTTATGGCTTCTCATAATTTTAGTTCTAAAAATATGGATTTCATTTACGGCAATCATGTGATTGTCGTGTGGTGTCATGCAGACGCTAATTTAAACAGAAGATAACTTTTTGAATACTGATTGTTATTATGCGTAAAAATGCGTTGCATGTGTATTGATTAAAGTGTTTCTCCATGATGATTCATTGCAATAGTGGCTTGGGCTGCTGTCAGTTCTAAGTCAGTGGTTCTGTTGTTGTTGTTGACTTGTTGTTTAATGTTACTCCCATTGTGGGAGTTAGTAATTGTTCTATCTTTTGTTGTACGTTACTTTATGCACATTCTAGTTTTGCAATCACCTTGATGGGGAAGAGAGAGCTGGTTGCTTTGCTTGGTTTGTCTTCCTGGTGTCTCATGATTGTGTGTGGCTCTTCCTCGCGATACCATGGGTTTGTCTGCAGTTTGTGAATGTGGTATTTCCTGATCATACTAAAAAAATAGAAAAGTTTTTGCCTTATTCAGTATCCTGCTATTTAAATTTAAGTTTTATTCATAGCACGATTTTGGACTGTTTAACAACTTTTCAAGTTATAAATGCGAAAGAAACTTTGACAATCAACAAGTTGTTTTGTTCTAAAGCAAATATGACATAAAGTCCATGCCCAAATATATGGTACATTTTGTATCTATAAAAAGTAACAGCATGCATATTCCTTAGTACCCTAGGGTCTAATCAAACCAATCCCCCATCAGGAAAAGTTCAAATGTGTGTCAAATTGTTTTAGACCACCTAAATGGGGAAAAATATTGCCCTAAAGAATAAACGCAATTGAGTTATGTGAAATTGCATGGTTTTCATGGCAACGCAAATTTGCATATTCACGAATATTAATAAAACATTAGAAATAAGAGAAAAATCGTAAAAAATTAAGGGGGTTGTACATGCAAAAGTATCTACATCTAAGCTGCTAACTATCCTATACTTCCAGCCTTGGTACCAATTTAATGCTAATATATAGCATGTTTACTTAATGGTCCAATATGCAAATTATCTAAAAATTGTATTCATGAATATTAATTAAAATATTAGAAATAAGAAAAAAACAATTAATAGAATGTACATACAAAATTACTCTTGCTCAGCTACTATTTATCCTAGATTCCATACTCATTTACTTTCTAAACTTGTTCTCAAATTAAAGTTCAGTAATTGTTTCATTATAGTGTTGTTTAATACGCAAATTATTTGTTAATTACTTAGTAATTTTAAAGCTACAACCTTTTTGATTCTTTTTCATTTTTCTTAAGTTTTCTTTAGTTATTATCAATATTCATAAAAATGTTTGTTAAATGCTTTGTATATCTGACCATTGGAATAAAATATAATGTCTCAGACTTAAGTTGATGCTAAGATTAATTGTCTGGAACAATTAAAAGATGAGATAGGAGTAATTTTAGAAGTAGACCCCACTGATTTATCAACATTTTTTCTCTCATTTCTAATGTTTACATTAATATTAATAAATATAAAAATTGTATAATTTCATATAATGACTATTGAGAGAAGTAAAACGTCTTGGCTTTAAGTCGGTACCAAGTGTGCTAATCTAAGAATATTAGCAGCTACGATATGAGTAACTTAATTACCATTTCTTACTCTTTTCTAACATTTAAATTATTATTCAAGAATATATTCATCAAAAGATTTGCAAATCCGATCACGTCATAAAAAGTGCTATGTCTTAGCATTTATTTGATACCAAGTTTGTTAGTCTTGTACAATTAGCAGGTGAGATATAGGTAATTTTGTAGATATACCCATTTCACTTTTTCTGCGATTTTTCTTTCTTTTTAATGTTTCATTAATATTCATAAATATGCAAATTAGATTTGTATATTAGACTTTTGTGTTAAAGTACTATGACCCAACTTTCATTTGAAACCTATTTTGGAAGTCTAGAATAGATAGCAGTTGACATATGTGTTATGTTGTACGTACACCCCTTTAAATTTTCTACAAATTTTCTCTTATTTCTAAAGTTTTTCATTAATCTTCATGACTATCCAAATTAAATAATTTGTATATCATACTCTTGGGTTAAAGTGTTATGTCTCAACTTTTATTTGGTTACACTTTTGGTAGTCTAGAATAGTTAACAGCTAACATTTAGGTGATGTTGTACGTACCCCATCCCCCACCTTATTTTTCCTACCATTTTTCTCTTATTTCTCCAGTTTTCATAAATATTCAAATAAGATCATTTGCATATCGTACCATTGGGTAAAGATACTTTGTCTAGGTTTTGATTTGGTACTCAGTTCAGTTTGGTAGTCTATGAAAACTAGCAACTGACATATGGGTAATGTGTATAGGTACACCCCCTTATTTTTTCTACGAGTTTTATTTCACATCTATTTTTTAAATTAATACTAATGAATATGCAAAAATGAAAATTTGCATATCAGCACATTGAATAAAAGAACTATGTCTGGACTTTAATTTGGTACCACGCTCGGTAGACTAAGTTGAGTTGCTGCTTAGATACGAATCATTTTGTAGGTACACTCTCTTTCTTTAGAATCATGCTATGGATTTTCACATTATGTGGGCGTGTAAATTGTTCAGCTTCTGGGCAGGCCTCCCTTAGCTAGTTTTTTCTTTGCTATTAAGCGACCATTTTGTTTCGCCAGTAACTGACAACTTGCTTTTTTTAAATTAGTGAAAGAGGGAAAAATCCACGAAAGAAAGTTGTGGCACGCACGTGTCGATCTCGGATCTGCTTGCAAATAAAGAAGGCATGCTTCTGACCCAACTACAGTGCCCAATGGGTTACCATGGACATCATGCAATTCTATGTTATCCAAACTGGTTTATTTTCAGGGACAATATCTTTTTTTGCATTTAGTGGTCCCACTGAACAATTTTGCATCCATGATTAATGGGTGCAAGGTAAGTCTAATTAGCCCCCCCCCCCCACACACACACACACACCTCAATTTATAGTTCGCTAATATTCATGAATATGCAAATGGGATTATTCTAAATATGACTTTTGGATGAAATAACCTATCGAATTGTATCACTGATGGTATAATAACATGGAACAAGGACAGTTTGGGGCAGAATTCAGTTTTTATAATGTTCCCTTATTTTCTGAAATTTCCCATTTTTAGATGGTGATGTTCCTCGTTCTACATCCTATGGAGTCTATATCTCTCAACTCATTCGTTTTGCTAGAGCATCTAGCTATGTTACTGACTTCAACACTCGCAATAAATTGTTAACTCAGAAACTTCTTAAACAGGGCTATCGGTATCATAAACTTCGCAAAACATTTTCAAAATTTTATAGACGATACTTTGATTTGATTTCTAAATTCCAAGTTGGACTTAAATCTCTCTTGCGCCAAGGACTTTCGGAACCTGATTTCTATGGTGACTTGGTGTATAAGTTGAAGAAGATTGTTGGCTCTAATAATTTTTCAGCGCAGTTCATTAAAATAATTTCCCATTATAAAAAGATTGGCTATAACATTAATGTATTGCAACAGACTGCATGCTTGGTGGTCAACCCAATCACAGTTGGCAACTTTGCTTTCCTCTTTAATTGCACGCCGGTGGGTCGGACTTCAGACTCTATGATGGTTCCGACTTAAAGACTTATCTATTGATGAGATGGTAGGGGCCTGATGCTTTGGCTGTTTGTCAGGCCCACCGGGGTTTACCTGTTGGATTTCTTGTGCTCCGGTATTCAGTTTAATTTACTGTCGAGTCCTTATCCTTGCTTTATCTCCTTGTTATATCTTGATTTATATGTTTTAGGAGATGATGCATTGATAAGTTAGGGGTCTTTCATGCAAACTAAATATCTATGTGTCTTGATCCACATCTGAATTAAGGGTGAGGTTGGCGCCGTTAAACCGGTTTAAGCCCTCCAGTAAAATATTTTACTGACCGTTCCAAGGCGGTACTTCTTTTGTGGATCTTTTATGTTTTTGTTCTGTCTTGTGTTTGCTATGTTTTGTGCGCGTCTGTTTATATGTGCTTCGTGGTCGCCTGCTGGGAAAGGGCTGACCTCTTGGCTCTCGTTTGTGGTGTCTTCTGTGAGTTCGTCACTTTCCCATTGGTATCCTGGGTCAGGTGTGGTACTTGATTGTATCGATTCCTGATCTTTGCAACCTTACTTACTTTCATCAATATTGATGAATATGCAAATTAGATAATTAATCTGCATATCTGACCATCCCATCGGATAGAAGTACTATATCTAAGTTTTAATTTGCTGGCAAGTTTAATAGTATAGTGTGAGTTGCTGAGATACGAGTCATTTTGTAGGTACAGGCCTACTTTCATTAAAATTGCATTACCCCCTCCCTAGCTGAAACTTACAACATTTGTTTAAATTGCCATATTTTTCTACAAACATTAGTAATATCATTGCGATGCATGTTTTTAAGTCCTCATTTTAATGAAATCATTCCTGACACATTTGGGCCAAATAATATGCACACGTTAACATGAAAAAACTTAAGTCGGAAGCAAGAATTTTTGCTCAAGTTGTCCCCCCTGAGTACCTCTTGATCTCATTTTCAATTCTCATTGCATAAGTTGATGTCAGTGAAGACCTACAGTTATGAGATTATGTTTTTGGATTGATTTGTACCAGTTTGGCAACCTTAACACGTTACTCTACATATTTTTTTATGATTTTCTTCAATTTGGCGGCCATCTTCTAAATATGCAAATTAGATAGTAAAGACGTCATTGTTTAGCTTGTCAACATTGGTTTTTAGATTCAGCATACCAAAATACCCCTAATAGGTATTTTAGAACCTTTTCTTCTCAAAATGCCTATACCTTCTTAAATAAACGTCTTTTTCTGATTTTTTCCGGACTAGAAAAAAATATCAGCACTACTGTAAATTCAAAATTGAGAATTTTATTCAAAAAACATAATATTTCCTGCTGGGAAAGGGCTAACCTCTTGGCTCTCTTGTATGTGATATTTTTCGTGTGTTTTTGTCACTTTCCCATGTGGTGTCTTGGGTCAGGTGTGGTTCCTCAGTGTATTGATTCCTGATCTTTGCCTTCTTACTTATTCTGAAGTACCATTAGCCATAGTGAGTTATCGTTACTTGAATTCAAAACAGATGTGTTTATTGTTGAAGCCAAGCTTGAGTTATGGCTCTTGCTAACTGGACTTTCAAGCATGTTGCTGATTATATGCCAGTATTTTCTAAACTTAAATATATGATGGCTGAACAAGCTTTGATAGAAAGTAATGTTTAAAGAAAAAAGGAAATAACTCAAAATATACTGAAGCTGGAGATATGACTCTTACACACTACACTTTCTCCGCGTTGCACGGATGGAAACGCAGATAGACAACATTAAAACAGTACCTCGTATGCCATCCAACAGGGGATAACAAGCTGTGAAATATATACACAAGAGGGGGGCGAGCAATATTTCTATAAACATCTTTGGCCAGAAAAGGGAAATTTACAATTTCAAAACTATAATCGTCTATTTCATTATAAACTGTAGCTGAAACTATGTCATTTATCATGGACAAGTCCAAATCCAAACAGTGTTTCGGTATCATAATAATCTGTTTTATTTAATTTAAGTTAAGTTCTATTTTATTTATCTGACTTACCATGAGTTCAAAATAAGGAGTATTAATATTAAGCAACGCATCTAGATATCTTGAAAGTAAAGTTTAACGGTTAGATAACACCAACTTGATTGTTGTCAAAAAAGAGAAATATGTAGTCCTTCTGGTAACAAAAACAAGCAAATCTGCAACAAAAGGAGCACAATTAGTAACCATCGGAATACCTACAATTCGTCTATACAATTAAGGGCAAAATCTCATACATGTACTGTGGTTGTTTTCTTACTTCAAACATCGTTTGGTTATAAGCGCCTTTGATGATAAGTGCAGTAAACCCAAAGTGTGGTCAGTCTATGCAGTAAACAGTTCAGCATTTGTCCAGGAGTTCCACTGCCAACGTAACTATATATTTTTTCCTCTCCTCTTTTAAATCTGCAAATTATCTGAAAACTTTCGTGTCCAATTTATTATCTGAACAATCCGATTTTCTTTCTGCAGTATAGAATCCAAGTTTTTTTGTGCGCACGCGCGAGTACTCGCATTGAGGTTCAAAAATGCATTTATCGTGCTTCGCGTGCACGGGCTCGTGATTTTTCAAAACCAAGCACACATTCAAAATCTTGAACGATAGCCCAGTGAGTGTATGTGAATTGAAATGTCTTAATTTCTTACGTACGCCAGGAATTGCCATTGATTTTTTGCACCCGTAAATCGGTCGTTTTATGGCACCAACGTCACTTGACGACCTACACCGACGTCATTACTGACGTTGACTGCAGGCGTCAGTTTCGTGGAGATTTATCGTGAAATATTTTCTAAAGCCATCCTTCAAGATCTACTTCCGCTGATTCAAGAAGGGCTTTTGTCAGTTACAAGCGAAAGTATGTGCACGAAGTACTGGTTAACGTACTAGTCAAGCATGTCCAGGAAAAATGTGGTGAGTTAACTGAGGGTCTCGTCATGACTATAGCTGTTTACTTGGACGTTACACTCTCCTTTATGAAATTCAAATATCTTTTAATATGATAAGAATTTTATTTTTTATGCGACAGTCTGCACGCTTGATTATATATTATAGTTTCCTTTTTAATAGCACAACTGTAGTTCAGACTCTTTGACGACACTGACCTAAAACTTCCATCGGTGCGTCATTGCCCGAGAGTTGTCTTTGGCTGGGCTTACCGTGGCTCAACCAGGGGGTTTCTTTAGCTCCGACAGTTTGTGAGTTAAGAGTCTTTTTTGTTAACTTTCCTCTATAATTGCATGACGGTGGGTCGGACTTCAGACTTACCTATTGATGAGATGGTAGGGGTCTGATGCTTTGGCTGTTGGATTTCTTTTGATCCTGTATTCAGTTTTATTTACTGTTGAGTCCCTATCTTTGCATTATCTCCTTTTTTATATCTTGATTTATATGTTCCAGGAGATGATGCATTGATAAGTTATGGGTCTTTCATGCAAACCGAACATTTATGTGTCTTGATCCACATCTGAACTAAGGGTGAGATTGGCGCGACATGAAACCGGTTTAAGACCTCCAATAAAATATATCTACTGACCGTTCCAAGGCGGCGCTTCTTTTGTGAATCATTTATGTATTTCTGTCTTGTTTTTGTTATGATTTGGTGCGCGTTTCTTTTTTGATGCCTTGTGGTCACCTGCTGGGAAAGAGCTGACCTCTTGGCCCTCGTTTGTGATGTCTAATTGTGAAGTTGTCACTTTTTCATTAGTATCCTGGGTCAAGTGTGGTGCTCGATTGTATCGATTCCGGATCTTTGCCCTTTTTCTTACTTTGACTCCGTGTGATGACTACATGTCTGTTACTTGCATGCGGAATGGTGGCTTGAATTCTCATTGCTGTAAATGCAATGCACTGGCGATTCTCTCTCTCTTATGTGAAGGGTTTGATCTATATTTGTGAAGTTGCCTGAAAAGCTCGCCCGAATTTTGTTTGAGTTGATGCTTTTCAATTTTACAGTCAACAATTTTTAAGTATTGTGGGGACGTTTCCTGGCTTGAACCCGTCAGTACTAAACAGAGAATAAAGTGTCTTGCTGGTGCCTGCTGTGAGGTTCGGTCCTTTGACCCTCGTCCTTAAGTCGAGCATCAATCTACCACTGCTCTCCTCAGATTTCTTGGCATTATTGAAGACCGTTTTCTTCTTGTACAGGGCCTTTTCTATGAAGATGAAAATATCAATTGCATTCTACTTAAAAACCTCCTTTGCAACAAAATGAACTAAGAAGGGACCCGTGAAAATTCAGACATTTGCTTACCTAAGGTCAATTCTACTGTTCTTTAAGCTTAACAAATGCTTTTTCATACGTTTTAATGATAACACTCTCATTTCGATGGACTATTTGCCAGATGCTATTAATTTATTCAAATGAACTATCTTGAATCCAACTCAAGATCATGTCTACTATCATTGTGTGCCCACAGGCAAGGAAGGGATCGTTGTTTTTGTTGACTCTATGGCGTTCGAGAGAAGTCAGTGACATGGACACCCAGGATGCAGGTCCAGGTGTCCCCACTTCAGCCCCAACCACCGTCCTGACTGACATAATTAATTCAGTGTAACATAATTGGATGGTACCAGCAAAAAAGGATACTTATACAGTATATTTCATATCTCACTGTATAAACCAAGCTATCACGTCGTCGTGTGCTCTTCTGTCCACTATAAACATGTATGGCATCTTGGGTAGCGATCTGCTATCATGCATTGATGGTATCTAACCACGCGCTTGGTAATGCTACTCTTCGATTGGGCTCCTGGAGAAGTCACTCATAAAATTAATTTGAGATTTCTTGTAAATTCGGAAATTTTCTCGAGTGTTTAATTTTCACGAAACTTCGCACATGCGAAGTTTCGTGTACATGTAAATAAAACACTCACGAAATGTCGAAATCACTCTGTCGTTTACTGGTATAGGCAAATCATGCCCTAGCCACGAATTTTTAACGTCGCAAATATGTCTTTAAACGCTATTCGCGAAATTCTTTACAGTATGGTTTTCTAGCAAGGCCCATTTTCTCTGACGCTATTTCAGGTCCTCACATAGGTAAAAAGTGGTTGGTGCTTAAGCCGGACAATGACGATGTCATTTGTAAGAAGATTAAGGTTAACAATACCAAAACACTTCAAGGATGGGAAAATATTCGCTGATTGAGGAGTAAACAGTTCATGAAAGCATCTTTTGGAAAGTTTGTATGATTTTAGGGAGGATTAAGTTTGTAAGCTAAGTAAGCAGTTTGTGGACCAATATGAGAAGATAATGGGGTAGAAAGGGTTAGTATCGCATAAAAAGGGGTGTGTTATCGCATATGGATACACCAGATATTCTGATCTGCCTGTACAATAGTTCTGAATGTTTATAACTTCTTGTCAATTTCCCCCCGTTATTTCTCTTTTACGGGAGTTTAAAACGTAAAAGTACTTGCTTGACAGTATATTAAAGGGTTTAATTTGGCTACCCGCCTTGCAACACGCACCCTTTTAACAATATATGGGGTATCACCGTCGACTCTTATGGAGAATATCGAAAATATATGAAAATATATTAATCCAAACAGGCTCATAGTGGTATTTGGATTCTCGGACTGTCTCCTCTCAACTAATCAACTAAAAAAAAGACGTTGTCAGAGTTGGACCCCCTCTGACAAAACTTTCTGGATACGCGCATAAACATAAACAAACAAGCTTTTTACAATCCTCAAATCATGCATTTAATTCAATAGTAGACGTGAATGTGGTGGATGTTCGAACAACCAAATCTCAAATCATGGGTGACAGCCATAGCAACAACAGCCATAGCAACAACTGACGTGTGAGCTGGAGCATTGTCCTGACTGTCAGCATTCCACAACTTGTCTGCTTGATTTATTTCACGAAGCTGGTTCACAATATCACCATGGAATATTTAAGTTATAGAACAGAACAGTAATTTTATTAATCTCAGGCCACATACATGACATAGAGATACAATAACATAGCAAAATGTAATTTACATAAGTGTAGTTTGGCAAATTTGTCTAAATTTATACTTGTTATACAGATGAGTACTTTGGGTTACACTAAGCGTTTCATTGGTTAGCAAGTGTAGTGTCTATCATTGGGGTCGGGGTCAACCACCGATTCATATACACATGTTCTCAAGCACTGTTATAGTATGACCCCAAAAGCAGCACATCGTTTGCATTAAAAAAAACTGAGGCCAAAATCTTTTCAGCAGATGTTACAGACTTTGTTTTTGTACTCTGGGTGGGGATCCTGGATGCATGCTTCCACTGCTTTTATAGCTGTATTATTTTAGAAGCGAAAAGATGAATTCATTTTTTATAAACAGTTCCCTCTGAATATTGGCAAGATTTGTTTTTACTTCACTTGTTGCACCAAGCTCTTAACTGGCCCGGGACCAAGAAGTTTTGGGAACCATTGGATGGAAACATTTACCATTTGCAGTTTGTTATAAATAATTGCATGAGCCCAATTCTGTGAGATGACAAGCTGTGTAAAGCTATGTATCTCCATAGGTTTTATCTATGGTGTCATGTGGGAAGTCAACTGGTCATCTGCAAGACTTTCTCTACTGCGATTAAATACAGCAGCCATTTTTCTTCACCATGCTGTTATGTCCTTATATTTACATTTTCAAAGCAAGCCTTTGATGAATCTTAAGATTTTTGCAACCGTTCGCAACCTCATGAAAGACATAAATTTGATTGGCAGCGACCACGCTAACTTGCCCGTGCAATACGCTTCGAAAATCGAATACTTTCGCCAGACGTGATACTGGTGTTGTGATTGACAGCGAGCCACACCTGAGTCGCACGTGCAAATCAAGCCTCTTGTTTGCTCCATTGGCTGTCGTGTTCAGACAGGCTGTTCCGCTTTTCCATTTTACACTCCAATGAAACTGTTAATACGATAACATATTAAATACAAATAATAAATATTTTCTATATTTCAGACATTTATAATAAAATGTAATATAAGCAATAAATTCATTTTTTGGAACGTTCATGTAATCAAGAATACTTCGGGTCTCTTGCAAAATTAGCATGAAGCCTCGGGCTTCACGTTAACTTTGCAAGAGACCCGAAGTACTCATAATTCCATGAACATTCAAAAAATCGAATTTATTTCTTAAACGGATAACTTTGGGAGCAGTTAATATTAACTATTTGCAGACAGGATAATTTTCTCATGTTTTGATTTTTTTCAAAATTAACATTTTCAAATAATTATTTCAGTGTCGAACGGTCTAGATTCAGTTCTGTCGGACCTTATCTGGGTCCAAACCGTTTGCAAAGATTATCAGCACACGACAAAGGTCGCCATCAACAGTGGTGAAAAGGTTAAACAAACTAGACTACATTACGTCCCTTGAATACAATCTTTTGTCCGTTTTATAGTGCTTCTGTGTAAGAGTCTACGGGCAGTGCGTGCAATATGCCCATAAGATCGCCAGTAAAGACAGCTGACTATATATTGCTGAGCCTTTTTGTGCGCATTATGATGCTAGCAGACGATAAATGAAAAAAAAAGACTAAACTATTTTTCCGGCAAACGTAATCAATTAGTGGTTCATTATAAAAGACAATATAGACGAACCATATGAGCAATCAAATTTACATCTTACCGTCATCAAATCAAAAGCTTTAAACATGTAGTCTGGTGACCCTCAAATTTCGCGCTAACGAAGTAATAGACTAATAGTCATGCAGAATTGAAACCATGTTGAGATAATGGCGGAGGGCTAGTTTAATTGGCAGCAGCCATTCGACAAAAAGAAATGGACACAAAACCGCCCTGCTGGGACATCGTTTGGGGCCCACATGGTTGACAGGACCACAATAAGGTGTCATTTGACGGTGAAAGCGATTTGCTATCAAAGTCGCCAGTTCTCCCCAAGAACAAGGAACCGAAGTCAAAAGGACATGTGAGAAAGAATATTCAAACTACCACTATGCTTTAGTGAGCATATTTTCTCTTTACTTTAACACTTTGCATGCTGGGTAAAAATGCATGCTTTTCTGGCGTTTGAACATTTTTTTTAGAACTTCCAAATTAGCTTTTTCAAACAAATATCTCAAAAATACCACCGTAGTATCAAACAGTTTAGACCCATTTCAAGCTCGACACTCTGTCTGATCTGATCTAGGTCCGATCAAATCTGCTAATGAAGGCCGAGGTCGTTACTAGAAGGGAAACAGTCTGGTGTTTTCTCAAATCACATTCCTGTGTACATTTGGCCGAAAATTCTGCTTTGTTCTGATTTGCTTTCATGATGGTTTAGTTAGAGGTGTACAGACGCAGATAAATGAACATAATATGGAACCTATATGCATTTTTGCACAGATTTTATATATTGCATAGTTCCCGTGACTGTAACAGCGAAAAAGAACTATCTAATGTATTTTAAGAGACTTATTTGTGAATGAAATTGCATCTTGATTTCGACTGCACATTTGTAATGAATGACAAATCTACCTGCGATAAGACAATTTGGGGTATCTTATTGTAGAAATATAGAATGGAGGCCTGCGGTTTGAACCTATACAGCATTATTTTCCATCTTTACCCCGAAGGACAGACACACGCAAGTAAATGTGAGTTTAGAGATACATGTTCATGACCATATCATATTTGCTTCATTTCATTATCTATAGTTTCTAAACACGCTTTAGGGCTGTGTATCATTAAAACAACTACACTGAACGAAACTTCTAATAGTTCATCTCTGTTTTATTCAATTATTCAACAACAATAATGTCAAACAATTAAAAAAAGCAACACTCATTAGCACGATAAACTAATAAATGGGGCCTAAGAATTATATATACATAATTTCAATGTTATATTCTTCATACTTTATCAAACATAAAGAATGACCAATTAGCAGAGATGGCCAATTTGAAATTTTGTTCAGCGCATGCTACAACAAATACCAACAGGATTTGGATAACTATATCTAAGCAAACTATGAAGACCTAAACCAATCTGTGTCTGTATGTTTTTTTTTATTTAGTCACTTATCTTAAAAAGGTCATCAGCTCGCACATTAATTGGATGTCTTATAGCTTTGCTGTAGGAAGTATGGTGTGCTGTCCACATTTTAGCTTACTAGTATATTTAACAGGGAATTAAAAAAATGAGCAATTATTATTTTACTGGGAAAACAGATTTTTTTCATTTTTATCATAACGACTAATGACAGATTAGACACCTTAAATATCTGCTAAACATCTAGACAGCAGGTGCAGGTGATGAGTGTGACAACTATCTAAATATTGTTGTTATATGTTAAATAAATTGTAATTGTGACTCAGTGTGTTTCCTCAAATAAATTACCTCTAACTTACCCTGTTGTCTAGGCTAAAACATCCAGTACCTCAGTTTCTAATTGTGTTGTACTCTCTGGTCAGCTATATTTTTAAAACTATATGCCTTTCCTACATATTCATTTTAGGGTATGATGTTTGTTAAGATACCATATGGCAGATATTAGTTATGCCAGCAGCTTCTGACCATACCTTATTACTAGAACTAGATGAGTTACTGCATCCAATATACCTTAAGACAGCCATAACCTATGCTAGAAACTTCAAAACAGACATTATGACATGAATTAGGTGTGTTACTATATGTAGCATATCTTATGGCAGGCATAACTTATGCCAGCAGCTTCTGACCATACCTTATAACTATAAAAAGGTGTGTTTCTTAATGCGACATACTTTATGATAGGCATAACGTGTGTTTCTCTATGCGAAATAACTTATTTGTGATGTTTAATTGTGTTCTGTCACTTTCCCATGTGGTATCCTTGGTCAGATGTGGTACTTGAATGTATCGATTCTTTCTTATTATGACAGGAATAACGTATGTCAGCAGCTTCTGGCCATATCTTATTACTGGAATGAGATGTGTTACTCCATGCAACATACCTTATGTCAGGCATAACGTATATTAGAAATTTTTGAACATATTACCTTTGATATTAGATATGTTACTCCATGCAACATACTTTGTGACATGAATAACGTATGCCAGAAGCTTCTGACCATACCTTATCACTGGAATAAGATTTGTTACTCCATACAACATACCTTAGACAGGAATAACCATGTTAGAGACTACTGACAATACCTTATAACTGGAATAAGATGTGTTAGTCAATGCAACAGATCTTATGACAGACATAACGTATGTTAGAAACTTCTGAACATACCTTATGAACAGAATACGTTGTGATCCTCTATGTACAAACCTTATGACAGGTAACACACCTTATTCATGGAATAAAGTATGTTCTGAAATATTAAGTGAGTATGATCTGAAGATTGTTTACATACGGTATGCCAGCCATGAGGGATGTTGCATGGAGTTATACAACTTAGTGCAGTTATAAGGTATGGTCAGAAGCTGCTGGCATAAGTTATGCATGTCATCAGGTATGTCACATATAGTAGCACACCTATGGTCTGAAGCTGCTGGTATACGTTATGCCTGTCATAAGGCATGTTGCATAGAGAAACACACCTTATGCCTGTCTTAAGATATGTTGCATTAAGTGACACATCTTATTCCAGTTATAGGGTATGGTCAGGAGCTGCTGGCATAAGTTATGCCTGTCATAAGGTATGCCACAGATAGTAACATACCTTATTTCTGTCATAATGTATGTTCTGAAGTTTCCTCAGTGACACACCTTATCCTATCATAATGTTTGTTCTGAAGTTTCTAACAGACGTTATGACTGTCATAAGGTATGTTGCATGGAGTTATACATCGTATTCCAGTTATAAGGTATGGTCAGAAGCTGCTGGTACCTTATGTCTGTCATAAGGTATGTTGACAATCTTAATACCCTAATATGAATTTGTAGAAAAGGCATATGGTTTTTAAAACATAGCTGACCAGAGAGTACAACACAAACAGAAACTGAGGTGCTGGATGGTTTATCATAGACAACAGGGTATGTAAGGGGTAAGTATATTTGTGGAAAAACACTGAGACACAATTTCATTTTTATTTCACATATAACAACAAGCTCTAAAATTTGGGCCTCGACGCGAGAAAACCTGTCTTCGGGGGTTTGCGAACAACACAGGCGCAGACCAGCCTGCGCATCCGCGCAGTCTGATCAGCGCCTTTGTTATTCGCTTTTAAGAAAGTATCATATGTAAACTCGCTACAGCTGAAATTTCAATTTTCTAGCTAGTCTCAGTAGCTGAGGAGACTGGTTTGAGACTCGCTTTGTCGGACGCCCCGAAGACAAGTTTTGTCGCGACGAGGCCCAAATAGTTGTCACACTAATCACTTGTACCTGTTGTTAAGCAGATATTTATGCTGTCTAATCTATCAGTAATGGTTAGGTTCAAAACCTGGAAAAAGCCATTTTTCCATTAAAATAATAATTTCCCAAATTATTTAATTTCCTGTTAAATTTAATTCATTTCTTTATACCAAAGAAAATGCATTTTCAAAAAAAGTAAGTAAGGGTGCAAAGGTCAGGAATCGATACAATCAAGTACCACACCTGACCCAGAATACCAATGGGAAAGTGACAAACTCACATATAGACACCACAAACGAGAGCCAAGAGACACAAACTAGCTACCCTCCGCAGTCAATTTGTCTGGCACACGTTGCATCAATGCTCCTTATTAGCTTACCATTAAAAGAATAATTTGGCTTAAAACAAATAGCCAACGAGAGGTTTTACCATCCACACACGCATTATATGGCCTTATTTTAAATGAGTTTCAAGTTTCAAGCTCATTTGTTTGCACACACAGGTGCACATGCAACGCAACCATCTGCATTTACAGGCATGAATTTCATGTCAACAAAACAGTATTTGAATTCACCCCAAGAAAGCTTGTATAACATAAAGACTCTAAACATATCAAATTTAAAAGTAAAGTTATTCTAAAAAGTCACTATAAAGTTCAGCCGAAAACGATACGACGTATACATTATATTTTAAAAGAGCTGGTAAACTGACTGTTTGACTAGATATGCGAAAGGTGTTGGCTTCCACGAGAAGTGCACCTCAGCAAACATAATTTCAACGTCAAGTTGACACAACCATTCAAGAGTAGTACTAAACATAATATTGACTCTTCGTGACTTTTCAATAGTACACCATTTCTGATACGATTAATTTCCTAATTTAAACACTAGTTGCTTTACAGTTTAATACAAAGTGAGAAAAACATGAGTGCTTGGCCACCAGGTAGTGAATTAAGAAAGTTTAATATTTGTTAAACACTTTTAGGGATTTTTTAAGGTAACCGTGCTGACCCAAGAGACTCTCTGGAAGAAGATTAGACTTATCAGGTTACCTTTAGATGAGCCACAACTCAATAGAGTGTTTTCTTCCTTGCCGGAGTCTCTACCTAGCGGGGTCGGGGTTATCAGATTTTTCTTGCTACGCAGGCTAGGCTCTAGAATCTCATTGTTACTAATACATCAGGCATACCTAAAAAAATATTTGGAGTTTTAGTATAACAGAAAAGACATTCATAGTCTGTACATTTACTTTCAAAAAAAAGACCCTTAAACCTAAAATGACCCCCAAAATAGCCCACTTTAGTGGTGACCACAAAATAAATCTACAAAAAAAACTTCAAACCTTGTTAAAGTCAGAAACATGTTTTGCTGCTAAAATGTCTATATGACCAGGAAATGCTACATCCATATACTACAAACCAACCCATGGCACCTTGAGGAAGAGATCCAGAACACAGACAGCCACAACATAATTTTTAATGTAAAGCAGTAGCGAAGATGTTTTTACAAGGCTATATACACATGTATTATAGACACTATATATTTGTTTAACATCAATTCCGTGAGAAGTATTTACTTTATGTTGATTGTTAAATGTAGTGAGTTTTACAAACTCTTCGGCAACGGGGTGTGTCAAGCTGAAAAGGTTGCATTTGAGAAAATTGACTAAAAGATGGCAGACTTTGTTTTGACTCTCAAACCAAATACAGCGCGACAAAGCCAGCATTCATTATTTGGTCACCATCAACAACACTAAAGAATTAATATTCATTTATATTCCATAGGGAATAATGTTAAACACATATGATAAATTTACTCTATTTCAACACATATGATAGATTTACTCTATTTCAACACATATGATAAATTTACTCTATTTCAACACATATGATAAATTTACTCTATTTCAACACATATGATAAATTTACTCTATTTCTAATGCCTTGTATATAGCCTTGTGATGACTAAAGAATTAGTCTCGGCAAAGATGCTTAACCAGCAGGTATAATAGTGGATATGCTTAAGCCTGCATGAGAAGCTGGCGCTTTTGTTTAGTTCTAAATATCTGTGAGTCGTGAGCCCTTGACTTTGTTTCATCAGGTTGCTTTACTTTAATTGGTCCTGATGTCTTGTGACTGTTCAGTGTTCTGTATCTCTTCCTCACGGTGCCAGTGAGTTGGTCTACAGCGTGTGATTGTGGTATTTCCTGAGCATACACACTTACTTTTTCGGTGGGGCTACCATCTCTGAGGGCCGATCCAGAAAGTTTTGTCAGAGGAGGACCAACATTGACAGCATTTTATTTTTCTTTTGATTTGGAGAGGAAGGATTCAAATACCGCTATAAATGGACCATCATCGCCCGCCAGTGAAACGCCATTGAAATAGCGTTTCGCTGGAGGGCAGATGCTGGCCCAACATTGAATGCTGGCTTGGTAGCATTGTGATTCTTGGTAGCTTTGTGACGAGTATTGCAAAGTAACCCTATATTTTTGTAATTTTCCAGGGGTGTCCGGACCCACTCCCCCCCTCTCTGGATACGCACATGGCTATCACATACGAATGACAAAAGAGTTACATTGTTTGTTTGTCCAAGAGCATGAGGGTGCGCTTAACTCATATCTCCTAGTGCCGTCTGCAGATTTCTTTTGCAAAACAGTTTGGATATTGCGTCGGGCCTGATCTGGATGTGGTATTTCTGAAAGAATGTTTTAAACAAGTCGATTTTGGATCATTTATGTTATTTCTGTCTTGTTTTGTTATGCTTTCATGCACGCCTGTTTGTTGATGCCTTGTAGTCACCTGCTGGGAAAGAGCTGACCTCTTGGCTCTCGCTTGTGATGTCTAATTGTGACGTTGTCACTTTCCCATGGGTATCCTGGGTCAGGTGTGGTGCCTGATTGAATCGATTCCTGATCATTGCCCTCTTTCTTACTTCGAAATAAATCCACAGACGGCAAAAGGGATGAAAAAATTCCTAGGGGTCAAATAGTTAACAGATAAAACTTTAAATGCTTGGAGTTGATTTAGCAAGGGGTGAAGGTGTTGGATCGTGTTGTGGATGGTCTGATCGGACAGAGAGTTGAGATCTATGAGACGTATTTGGGCTTGCACTGTCCATGCCACTACTAAAACAATTATATTCATTCTACGGAGCAGTGCCTGGCTGCAAACAAGACACTCTGCATTGCTTTTGTGGACCTGTAAAAAGCATGTATCATGCTCATAATCTAACATCACTGGACTGAGTTAAAATTCCGTTAAGTGAAAAGATATTCTGGTCTTTCGGAAGATGACCATAGGGAAGGTGTTAGATTTGTCTACGATCGTGCACAATTGTGGTGTCATAATATATGATTTTTTAGATATATCGTCTATCTTATATACGTTACTGAAGTTGTTAAAAAGGTTTGACCAGTAATTTAAAAATTAATTTTACCCATCCCCATCCCCCTCCTGGTGGGTTCGGCTGCTGTCCCTTCTAAGGTGAAACTTCTGTTGTTGTTGATTCATTGTTTAGTTTAAACAGTATTTTATTCAAATATAAGTACATCAAGATACAAACAAATCATGTGCACAGTGCATTAGATATGAAAGGGATACAGAAATAAGTCCCAGATTTATTGTTTATTGTTGCTCCTATTGTGTTTGGGGGTTCAGTGTTTGGTTCTTGTTTTGTTATACAGTACAAGCATCTCGTTAAGGAAGAGAGAGAGAGCTGGTTGATTTACCTTTATTGTCTTCTTGTTGCCATGTTCTGTGTCTCTTCCTCACGGTGACGTAGATTGGTCTGCAGTATGTGGGTGTGGCATTTCCTCGTAATACTCACTTGCTCTTTCTGTCAACTAGTGTCGCCATCGTTCAGCAAATTTACGGGTTCAATTGTGCAAACAAACGGGAAAAATATCTTGATTCTGTCAACATCTTATTCTCATGCCTCGTCTTCTCACACCCGGGGCTACCTGTGTACCATATCGGATATCTCATACTTGTATTTGTTCAGACTCCTAACATAACATCGTTTAATACCTACCGTAGTTTCTCTTGAATCTTTTATAAAAACGTTGGTGAGCGTGCGCGTAAAAGTTTACCTGGTCTTTTCTTTCATTAACTTGATGAAAAACATAACAAACAAGCAAACAGCACAAATGCAGATCAAACTGCTCCTATTGGAGCAGTTTGATCTGCATTTACACTGTTTGATACCTGACTGTTTAGGAGAAATATGACAAAACCTTTTATAAATAATAATATAGCGCTACAAAGTTGAACAAATTTTCGACTTTGAATCAATTATAATGTGTGGCAAGCTACGAATAAAGTTCACTCGCCGCATGTGGCTCTTTCTTAGGCGCCGTGGTGTAAGATAACAAAAGAAAGCAGCTTGGCTTACAAACTTACTGTCAATAAGATGTTCAAAACTGTTAATATACTGAAATCAACCAGAATTAACTTCAAACTTGTCGTTTCACGGTGAAATACCATTTCGTCTACATGAGAATAATGTTATGTTGAAAATTCAGTGACATCGGTCAGCCGGCGATGCTACAAGTATATCTACAACTGCAATGGTAAATCCAAATGTTGCAGAAGTCAACCGTGGCAAGTAAGCAAGATTCCATGACGAGCTCTGATTGCACAAGCGTGTCTGTCATTAAATTGGAGCTGCCATATGCGTTTTCTCACGTTGCTCGCCTGATTTAAAAGGTGTTTTTTTGTATTAGTTCATATCAGCAAAGACACAATATCTAACAAGTACATGTCTGATTTCAGAACAGCGAACAGGAAAATCCTAACTAGACGGCGCCCGCCCAGGTACCTGTTTGCTTAGCGGATGGCTGATCAAGAAACTCTGTTTTCGCCCAGGAACACCGTCTACTCTTGACTCTGCTCAATTCAAGGTTGTGAAGATTCTCATGATAACAAGACTGACAGAAACAGGGAGTGATGTTACAGCTGTATACTAGGAGTCAATCCCTGTCTAATTCTGTCTAATTGTATATTTTATTGTAGCTTATATTATCAAAAACCACGGAGGGCTGTCTGCATTTTGACTACCTGACTACCGCCAATATGTTGTAATTGTCTGACGCCCTTCTTTCAACGAAAATACCTACCTGTCACGACGGTTTCAATTATACAAGATGCCAATGAAAACGACCCAAGAGAATGCTCGTCACCAAAGCTGAAAAATAAACGTTGGTTGAGCCTTCGAATGCTCCAAGATTTAAGAACCTCTGGCTTAGCACTGGCAAATGCTATGATGAATTGCTAAAATAAAGCACCGACTTAGTACTGGTTTCTGCCCCAAAACCACCACACATAACCACGCTAGAGAAGCTCTCTACTCGAAAGGTGCAGTCATCGCGTGGTGGTTGCAGTCGACGAGTGTCAAAAAATAGTGTACCTAGCTGTTGAAAAGGGTAATGTTTTGGTCAATATTTTACTTCTGAAAATATTCATCGCGAAATATTGTCACTTATAAATCAAGCTATGTATCTGCTGAACACATTTTTGTGGTTTGAGTGATGCGCCAGAGTTATGCCGAAAATGTGACTTTTTCCTGAAAAAGTGAATGAAAGAAATTTCTGTTTATGTTCTGGAAATTATACTTACTTCAGCTAAAATGCAAAAAGACAGTACTTTATTGTGAAAAAACTTCGAAAACTGAGGCCAGGGCATTTTGAAAGTTATTCAAGTTTTTTTCTTACAGTACGCATAGTTCTGTATATCGGGTGTTCTGGCCCAGTGGTCGGGTCGTTGACTGTTTCATATTGATTTTATTTAGACCTTCGACTACTGGACCAGAACACCCGATATACAGAACTATACGTACAGTATATGTAAAGCTTGAATAACTTCCAAAATGCCCTGTCCTCAGATTTCAAACTTTGTGCACATTAAAGGATTGGTATATTGCATTTTATCGACCGTAAGCATAAATTCGAGAACATAAGCAAAAATTCTTTCTTTCTCTTTTCTTCAAGAAAAATCACATTTTTTTTTGCATATCTCTGGCACTGAAGTGCCTATCACTCAACCGACAACATATTTGTTAAGCAGATACACAGCTAGATTTATAAGTAATAATAATTCGCGTTGAATATTTTCAGAAGTAAAGAAAATGACCAAAATATTACCTTATTATCAGCTAGGTACATGTACTCGTTTTTGTGCACCCGTCGACTGCAACCACCACGCATTGACTGTGCTGTTAGAGTACAGTGGTTCTCTAGCGTGATAACAAAGGAAAAAGAAAGAAAGAAAAAAAAGAACAGAAAAAGACTCAGACCATTCTGCAAATCAAGTTACATTTGAGACTCGCAATACGCTATCAAAAAGGTAAAGGCATACTTTTCACTTCATGCTGGCAGTAAATGCTCTGAAAGGACTGAATGGATGCCCAGGCAGCCAGGCTGATCCTCTAACTCTCCATTGGACGCATAGGCCCCGAAGGTATAACATTTTTATGCTCAACTCAAATAAGCATGACATTTCAATTGCTCATAAAAACTAGAATACTGAAAATAAAGGCTTTTTTGGCATTCAAACTCTCAGATGTATTTATTATACGCTAATAAATTTTATAATGCCAACAATTTATGAGCATGATAATTATATGCTCATTTGAATGGAGCATGAAAAATGTTTTATAACCTCAGTGCCTGGTCGTTGTGCTTATACATGTACTATCATGCTCAGGCTTCATTCATAATATATCATTTTAATCAGAGTAAGAAAAAATGCCTCGTTCGAAAATTTTAGGGGGAAATATTTGATCTTGCTAGACAATCCTAATTTGACATAATATGTGACTTATTTTTTGGACCTTAAAAAGCTAGAAGTGTTGATTTTGTAACCTGATTTATCCGCTCAGGTTAAAAGTGAAAAGAAAACTACAAAAGAAAATGTCACTTTGCGTTTAAAGGATTGATTAAAATCTTTAATAGACTTGGTTTTTGGGATTAAAATTTTTCATTTAGGAGTTCAAGAGTTCAGATAGATCTACTATGTAGAGATTCTTTTTGCACTAAATACAAATGAGACATTATAAAATGAACTTTGCGGAGATAATGATCGTCATGTACAGTTTAGCTTCATGGGCGGATCCAGAGGGTGAGGGACGGGGGTCCGGACTCCCCCCCCCCCTCCCTTGGAAAAAGGTGGTATAGGTTTTAATAGGAATTAAAGCAAAGCAAAACAAAACAAAAGCAAAACAAAACAAAAAAGTCAAAATCACCAACAACGTGATTTCTCGTACAAACGTGACCCCAAAGCTTGCAGTGTATTATTGTAAAAAGGACAAAACTAGAATATACATGTACGCTCGTATATGTACACCTATACATGTATATTGAATCTGATAAAACATATCAGTAGCTAATGTTTCAATCTTCCTCTAAGAAACTTAAAGGTGCTCTCGAGAGAGTTCCAGCGGGAAGGTGCATGGGGTCCGGACTCCTGGACTCCACCTAGACAAGCACAAGTGACAATAGGTTTCCCTGGAAAATCTGGTAAGGACCCCCCTCGAGAAGCAATTGGATCCCTCCCTCGAAAAGCAATTGGACCCCTTAGGAGGGGGTGGACAGGGGGGGCGGGGGTACGGGGGTGGAGGGTGCGGAATCGGGGGTGGAGGGGGCGGGAAGCGGGGGTAGAGGGGGCGGGAAGCGGGAATAGAGGGGGCGGGGAGCCTGGAAAGGTTGGGCGGGAAATTGATTTTTGATAGAAAATTCAAAGAAAATGGCAGTTTTATGCCTATAAGTTATATTAAGGTCCACCAAGAAAAATATGCATATTTGTGTGGACTATTTTGTCACACGACCCACGTAATGTATGGCGCCAATAGGATTTCAGCTTGATTTTTACTGTCGTTCAAAGAACAGAGATTACCGAGAAAACGAGATTATCAGGGTAGGTTGTCTTTAGGTGAATGATAGATCTTGTCACTCAGTGACAGAAACAAATCCAACTAATATAGGAGGCTTTAAATCTACTTTTTTAAGGAACCGATTAGCCTTATTGTTCAAAGAACCAAATTGACTTCTGTAAACTAATAAAAAGTTAAAACACAACATGAGTAGTGTGCTATGTTCGATAGTTCGCATTTTGATATATAATTGTCAGTGTTTGAGAAACTAACTAAACAATGATTGTTTGACAGACCCGAAAGTTTAATACCACGCATATCGTCAAGCTTGGAAAATTTATGCTAGTGTTTTAATTTTTCATATTATCGATGTATCACGCATTCTACAGTGATATTTGCAAGAAAAAGAAAATGTATTGAGGCTTAAATGCAGAGGAAAGTCATTCCCTTTTTCCACACATGCGAAAATGTTTCATGAAGTTTCAAAAGCTCCTTGGCGCTTATGTTTATGTTATAATGTCTACCCGACTCAAACCATCCCTTATCGTACAGGGAGACTCCCTGAAATTAAGTATAAAATACAACTTTTTACAAGATCAAGAAATCCCGGATCTGACTGAACAAGTTTACTTTATTTTCTTGTCTTCTTCTGGTAACCTTTGCAAACAGTTTGGACCCAGGTCAGCACCGACAGAATGCCTGTCCTGATCTGGATTCTACTGGTCCTGATCTGGATCCAAAGTATTTGACACCTTGGCTCTGATGTTCATGAAAAAAATCGAAAAGGTTAATTTTGAAAAAAAAAAATCAGCAGATGGAAACAAATGCATGAAAAATCACCAAGTATGCAAATAATTAATTGACACTTAAGAGTAAGACAAAAGTATGTATTTATTGATTTCAGTCGATGTTATTCAGACTTCAGTCGATGGTACACCATCGCAAATGACCGCCTTTTACATGAAATGTTGCCCGTGCCATCTACATCATGTGATCTAAGCACCTGCAATGTTTGAAGTTGTTACATCCAACCATTAAAGTAGAAATGTATTTACAAGAAAATATAGTATATAAACTTGACTGTGACATCAAGGTCACTTGAAATAATGCCGAAAATAGTAAGTGAGTATGATCAGGAAATACCACAATCACAAACCGCAGACAACCCTGTGGCACCGCGAGTAAGAGCCGCCCCACCTTCAAGTTATGAGTAGATGCATTTACACACCAAATTTGACATTCCTATCTCAAAGAATATTGGAGATATGCACCAGACTCAATGCAGTTTCTAGAAACTAGGTCAGTGGTCAAGTTCAAGGTCACAGAGACCCAATTATACTACCTGACACTTTGTCATCCTAAGATGCATCTACACACTGATTTTGAGATTCCTACCTCAAATAATATAAGAGATATGCTCCGGACACGATTACTCAAAAAAACTAGTTCAAAAGTCAAGTTCACCATGACCTGTAAATGGTATGTGACACTCCATCATCCCAAAAAGCATTTACACACCAAATTTTGAATTCCTATCTCAAAGAATATAGGAAATATGCACCAGACTCGATGCAGTTTCTAAAAACTAGATCAGAGGTCAAGTTCAAGGTCACAGTGACCCAATTATGGTACGAAACACTTCGTCATCCCAAGATGCATCCACGCTAAAAGTTTGAGATTCCTACCTCAAAGACTGTAAGAGATAGGCTCTGGACACAATAATTCTTAAAACTAGGTCAGAGGTCAAGGTCAAAGTCACAGTGACCCGAAAATTATATGTGACACTCCATCATCCCAAGATGCATTTACACACCAATATTGGAATTTCTATCTCTAAGAATATAGGAGATATGCACCAGACTCAATGCAGTTTCTAGAAACTAGGTCAGAGGTCAAGTTCAATGTCACAGTGACCAATTATGGTACGCGACACTTTGTCATCCCAAGATGCATCCATGCACACACCAAATTTGATATTCCTACCTCACATAATATAAGAGATATGCTCCGGACACGATTATTCTAAAAAACTAGGTCAGAGGTTAAGTTCAAGGTCACAGTGACACGAAAATGGTACGCGACACTCCGCCAACCCAAGATGTATCCACATACCAAAATTGGAATTCCTACCTCAAAGAATAAAGGAGATATGAACCGGACACGAAGCGGGACGGACGGACGGACGGACTGACGGACGGACAATGCGATTACTATATGCCTCCCAAAGTTCCTTTGGGGGCATAAAAAGGAGGCCCCAAAATATAAGGGTCGTTAGGGTAACCGAAAACAAGAAGTGTTTTGGCCTAATATACACGTAAATACTGTTTACTTTTCTCACTCCAGAAGAGACATTCATCTCATGTGACAGTACTTTTAAGGGGTCCCGCAGCGCAGACGATAACGTGTCGGATTGCAGATGCAAGTCTGACTGCAGATACAGGGGCTGAGAGTTCGATCTCGGCCTGGTCCCATACTTTAGTGGAGATTTGATCTTGAAATAAATTCTATAACCATTCTCCTCCCTTCCGCTGATTCAAGTAGGGTTAAGCATAAAAAACAAACAAACTAAAGTATGTTTAACTCTTTGTCCCCTGAAAATGCAGATGGGTCTTTGGTAAGCTATTTTTAGAATTAATTTTGGTTCTTGGCTACGCTTAAGTTCATGAACAAGAACAAAATTTTATCAGGGGGAGGGAAAAATCTGACAGGGGGAGGGAAGTGGGGTTGGAGGGGGAGGGAAGTGGGGGGAGAGGGGGAGGGAAGTGGGGTGAAAGGGGGAGGGAAGTGGGGGTTGGGTACCCCCCTGTCCACCCCCTCCCTTAGGTCCAATTGCTTCTCGAGGGAGGCCAGTACGGCCCTCTGTGAAATACGTTGATGACTAAATTATAATAATAATAATAATAATAATAATAATAATAATAATAATAAAAATAATAATAATAATATAAAAAAAAAATATTTAAAAAAATATGTAGTCAGGACACCTGCCCCCTGACGAATTTTCTGGATCCTGTATTTACCTGGACCTATGATCTGTTCTGGTGGCTCGTGTAGGTCTGTCTTAGTATATGGGTCGAAGGCGGTAATGTCCTGGCCGTGTGGCACTATTGTTACAGTGTATAGTTGACCCTACAAGTTCGAACAGTTTCTGATCTTATCTTGTAATCGGTCAGTAACATAGGAAGTCTGAAGGCTCAGGCGTCTATATAGACAAGGGAGGCCTGGGCGGGATATATGGTAAGAGCATTTTAAGGTTAATCGGTTAGAACAATGGCACAGTCAATAATTCATCATAATAAGCAAGGCATTTTGTTGGACGTTCTTTGTTCTGTTTGCAGAGACTTCAACCTGCTAGTCCCTTTACATGTAAGAGGCCGCGATGTATCATTTTCAGCTTTAAAGGGGACGACAATCCTGTTTATATGAAAGATATTAATAAACCATGACTTTTGATAACAGTTTCATCTAAATCGGTTGAAAATGTGGAAGTTGTTGGCGTTTGAATATTTGCAAATGGACTTAATGGAAGCGGCCATATTGTAGGCTTAATGACGTCATTCAGCCTAATTAAATATGCGTAATCAAAATAAAAGACAAACCAATGGATTATTTGCATTAATCTTTAATGAAACATTTTCCTTATGTATAAAGCTACAAATCTGCTGAACACAGATGATGTGATAGAGGTGATAACTAAAAATTAAGCCGTTGAAAAAATTCTGAAAACTAATTAAATTTTCAAAATGGCAGCTAAATGGCGGCCATATTGAATTCTTTAATTGCCCATAACTTGCCCATTGTTCAACCGATTTTGATGACACTTGTATCAAAATTCATGGTTCATAGAGCTCTTTATGATAAAAAGTACTTATCATTAGGGTTGCTGTCCGCTTAAAGTGACTGTCCGACCTTACCGGATAGCGCTAATGGACGCGTAACGGACAGTAAAATTCTCTGTCCGCTCTTGTCCGTTCACATGCGTTTCTTGTCAGTTCCCCATGCGGTGAATGCGTTCCGTGTCAGATTATGTCCGTTTTGTCCGGTCTTATCGGTTAGCAAGTTTTGGGCATGTTCAAAACTTCAAACAGACGCCACCGGATAAAGGTTTTCGGTGGATGAACGTTTCTTGTGCGTTAGTATGCGGTTTGTCCGGCTCTCGTGCATCAGACATCCTGTAGGTATCCTGTATGGATCCGTCGATGTCCGTTCGACCTGGGTTGTGGAACGGTCAACCTCAGGACATGTAACGGTTAAAACGGACGAGTACACTTGTACCGATTGTACCGCATGTTAAACGGAAAAGAAACGCATATAACGGATCCATGCGTAACGGTGGTTCATGAGATCAAAACAATGACTTTTATCTTTCTATGGAACAAGATTTGACAGCACCACCACCACCACCACCACCCGATATCACATACTCATTTCGTTTCTTAACTTCACATGAGAGGATGTTTAAGAATAAAAGAGATTCATAAAAGAAACACAAAAAAATGGTCTGTCGTTTGAGAGTCGGCCTTGAATGAGAGGGAGGAGAGACAGTCTTCTTACGTCCCAAGGGTGGGGGTGTACTCTCAAGTTTTCATGCTACCTAGACTTTGACTAAGCATCTACTGTTTACCCCAAAAAATATCAGAAGTGTCAGGCGTACCCCCAAAAATACTTGAAAGTTAGCAACCCCCGAAAAATATTCCAATTCTGTATCTTGCCCTTAAGAAAAAGCCCAAGAATGTTTAGAAATAAAACTCTCAAAAAATAGTCCAGTTTTGCGATGGCCCCCTAAAAATATCCACAGTTTCGACATATCCCACCCCAACCGCTACCCCCACCCCCAAAACTGGTCATCTTTCTGAAAGCCCCCAAAAATATTGAAATTCAAAATTTGAATGCCTAAAAATGACCCGAGCCTAAGGAAGAATCAGAGTACCCTCCCCCAAGCCCCCGGGCTTACGAACTCTTCCCCTGCCCTTTGAAGCGTTGTTGTTGACTTTTCTTTGGGTGGCATCATGAAGTTATGAACCAAATTTTTGACTTATCTGACGAAATATATTCTATCCGTCACATGACTGGTCAAGTGCGTTCTGTGATCGTTCAACGAACGTTTTATCTGTACATAGTCGTTTTGTCCTTTATACATCCGTTACTCATACGGCAAAGTCCGTTAGTTGTCCGTTCTTTGTCCGTTACTTGTCCGTTAAATATGCGCTATACTTATGCATTCTATGCGCTCCTTACATCATCACCGGATGAACACCCTCATCGCCACCGAGACAACTATCATCACCGGATGAACACCGGATAAACATTTTTTTGCATATTTTCTGTCCGTTTGGCGTCCTTTACCCTTTTCCGGTAGTATGTGACAACACCATTATATACATTTCAAAGTGGCATATATATAGGAAGGGCGAATTTCGTTTCTTTTTTTATTTAAAGAAATGCCTAGATACGCTTTTTTCTGCTACGTTTTATGCAATTCCATTGACTTTGAGAGAGTTAAGAGATTTGCGGTTGAGTTGCTGGATTTAAACGCAGTAAACATTCTCGTCATGGCAGGCCACCGACTGTCATCACTAAGGACACCAGCAATGTTTTTTTTACTTGCACATCCTGCATCTTTTGCGCATAATTTTATCTCTGGGATGCAAAGTTTTTATTCAGCGAGTCCCGGGATACAATAATATTGCAGACTTAACATTGAGGGACAGCAACCCTAATGTTAAGTATGTTGTATCAGAAAGAGCTCTATAAACCATGAATTATGATACAAGTATCATCAAAATCGGTTGAAAATGGGAAAGTTATGGGCATTTAAAGAATTCAATATGACCAACATTTAGCCGCCATTTTAAATATTTAATTAGATTTCAGCTTTATACATAAGGTAAATGTTTTATTCAAGATAATTGCAAGTAATCCATTGGTTTGTCTTTGTTTATTACGCATATTTAATTAGGCTGTGTGACGTCACAAGGCCTATAATATAGCCGCTTCCATTACAGTCCATTTGCAAATATTCAAACGCCTACAACTTCTACGATTTAGATTAAACTGGTATCAAAATTCATGGTTTATTGATATCTTTCATATAAAACATAGTAATTATCAGGGTTGCTTTCCCCTTTAAAGATAGTGTTCTGGTCTCATAAGTTTGCAGTTTTTTTGTTTAAACATATTTTTATTGCCAAATATATACAGCAACGGGGTTGGGTCACAAGTTCTCACAACATTAGTTACGACCCTTCCCCTACATTTTAAACATACATAATAGCTAATAAACATGGCTAGATATATACAAATGCATATGTATTATACACACCTAATAAACAAAGCAAAGCAGTTAGGAACATATATTGGAAACATGTCAGTATAAAGAAATAAATAGATAAATAAATAAATAAATAAATAAATGAATAAATAAATAAATAAATAAATAAATAAATAAATAAATAAATAAATAAATAAATAAATAGTAGACAGAAAGAATAATATGAGTACACAGAAGTAAATAACAAAAATAGCTATGTATATTGAGTATACTAAAGACAAATGAAATAGAATGATACAATAGTAAGCAGATAAGTATATATTAAAGTAAGAAATATAATAAGGACTATGAAAAAAAAGAGTACAAGACTGCTATTATGACCACCCCATGGGCTCAACAATAAAACATATAGTTTAGTTGGTATTCACGTAATCCTGCATCAAAAAAATCATATTACGTGAATAAGTTTGCAGTTGGACTCATTGATATTGGAAACAGCGAGTACCAGGACTCATAAGCCCAAAATTGTAAATGAATCACTGCACCAGATGTATACAATCCATGATTTAAGAATGGATGGTCAACGAGTTACACAGAGGTGCATGGCTTCACGGCTTACGTAGCATCTCGCGGGAGCAGGTTCGTGCAATCATTCATAACAAACTGTAAATGGTTTCCGTCTGGTGGTCCTAGAACTTCTTGGCTCCGGCCAGAAACGAGCGTGTGCAGTGTGTGCAGCGTGTGGAAAGACTGAAAACTTGCCGCTGGAGAGGTTTCTAAACCAGTTTGTTACTGTTGATAAACATGTGTTCATCACTCCGTCTCTGAGACAAAACAACTATCAAAGCAGAGGAAACACCCGGGATCCCCTCGCCCGAAAAAAAACCTCATGTCACGAACCTATCCGATAAAAGTCCTTTTACAAAAGCAAGCGTGCGCAGTTATCTATATAGCTGGGCTAAATGCTCATAAAATATCAGATGCGCTGTTTCTGGGTTTAACATGTTGAAGTGATGTTTATAAAAAAGGGAAATGCCTTTTAAAACGAACAATATTTGAATACCCATTCAAATTAACGCGCCTGGGGTCTGCGAATATGCTCGCACAATATGGCTCTGCAATGCTTTTTGAGGTATTCATTTCAAAGTCAAACATTTCTTGTTTTAATGGACACAGTGGAGCTGATTTTATCTGTTTTATTAGCTTTGCCCTCGAGTATTAGGTTTCAGACATGTCGATTGCATGGGGTTTGGATGTGATCGTACGATGAACCGCGACATGATATTTCCAACAATGTGGTATGTGCGATCAGCAAAGCCTCAGATCAGCCTGCGCATACGCGCAGTCTTATCGGAGCCTTTGCTAATGAATTGAATATTCTATGAGTGTGATGCTACTGTCCGAAAAGCATTTGGAGTTTCTAGAATTAAAAGGAGGGTGAAAAGACTCGTCTGAGTCTACACTTGTCAAAATGCCACATTGTTGGAAATCTCATGTCGCGGCTCATACATGGATATAGATATATAACCCGTTTATGCCGAACGGAATTTCCCACCCTTAACAATTGGTACAGTCCATTTCCATTTAAAGGGTTGATAGTGAATTTTCATTTTTTATTCAAATTTAAATACAACATTCTTTAAGCAAGCAGTGGAGACCCTGATCAGACGCCTCAGAATGCGGCGTCTGATCTGTGTCTGCACGGTTTCTCTATATCCCATAAAAAGGACGTTAGACTTATATGGGTTTAGCCGAAAGGAAATTCCCACTTATATCAAATAGACCAGTCCATTTCCGTTTTACGGGTTTTTGGTTTTGGGGCAGTCTGATCTGGGTCAATATTATATATGCCACATTATTGCAATGTGCTATCACACTCCTGCATACAAATATTATAGTTATTCTTACTTAGAGATGTCACATCCATATACAAATGTCACATTCTTACATATATATTATGTTACATTTGTATATAATTGTCACATTCTCTCATAGACATGTAATTGTAACATTCTTACATAGACATGTCACAATTTTTATAGAAATGTTGCATTCTTAAATGTAGAGATAACACATTGTCATATATTATAGTGATGCAATATGCTCTAACATTCGGATGACATAATCTAATGTAAAGATGACACATTCTTATATAAAGATAAAACATTCTTACATAAGATGATACTTGAGAGCTGAACATTTCTTGTACTTCAACAACAGAAGAAACTAGGGCGAAGATTTGGTACCAGTAAAATGCATTTCGGCCCCCACCCCTTGGCTTAGGCTGCTGTCCTAAGGTGGTGGTTCTGTTGTTGTTGATTCGTTGTTTATTGTTACTCTCATTGTGGGAGTATGTATTTGTTCTATGTTTTGTTGTGCGTTACTTTATGTCCATTCTAGTTTTGCAATCATCTTGATGGGGAAGAGAGAGAGCTGGTTGCTTAGCTTAGTTTGTCTTCCTGGTGTCTCATGATTGTAGTGTGGCTCTTCCTTGTGGTGCCATGGGTTTGTCTGCAGTTTGCGATTGTGGTATTTCCTGACCATACTCACTATTTTACCTGATATATTCACATTATTACATTAACATGTCAAATTCTTATAATAGGGTTTTACATTCTTAAATAGAGATGTTGCATTCTCACACAGGGATTAACATTCTTACATAGAGATGTCATATGGTAAATAGTGATGTCACTTTCCTACACAAAGATGTCTAGTTCTCACAAAGGGTTGTCATATTTTTAGATGTGTTTCATTTTTACATAGAGGCATAAGATTTTAAAAAGAGCTGTCATATTCTTACACAGAGATGTCATATCCGAACATAAAGGTAGTGCATTCTTATATAGAGATAGCTGCACATTCTTTTATAGATATGTCTCATTTTTACATAGAAATGTCGCTTTCTTACATATAGAATGTAATAGTCTATCTTTGAAATTTCATATATTACATATTCGTATATATAGATAACACATTTATTATATATATATATATATATATATATATATATATATATATATATATATATATATATATATATATATATATATATATATATATATATATATATATATACTCAAAGTCAGTGAAAAGTTACCAGTAAATCCCATACACTTAACATAGGACAATATTAAGCTTATTCTGAACGAAGATCGGCGGATACTTCAACACTCAATTTTATGGCATGGAGTCCCATGCATCGCCATTAAGGAAAACGGTATCCATCACGCCCGAATGCATTATAATCATTCCTTGATGGCTGAGGGCTGCGAGCTCTTGTCAGCTTCATTACGAGAAAAGTGCTTCTGGCAAAATCATAAAAAAAAGTTCTGATTTCGTTTTTACACCACACACGTAGGAATCCAGGGGTGGGGGGCTATTGCATAATAGTCCCTCAATTTTAACTATCTGCCAGGACATTCTAATGAATATGCATGTGCATCACCCCAAGTGCAGTGATATTCAGGCATCCAAAGGAAATAACTTCTCTACATCCAATGGCATCCTCATGAAACCTCGCATGCATCATCACACGCCATATATAGGCCTACTCAGTATACGTTTCATGAAATTTCTTCCATTGCTTGCTTATCTATGGCTGACGACAGAAAATTCATTGACATTTTGAAACCCAAGGAGCAATAACTCATCTATTACCCAAGAAATTCTGACAAAACTTCATGAGCATTACCATAGTATGGTCATGTATATACTCATAATAAAGTTCGTGGAATTCAATCAATCGCTTACTTAGTTATGGCTGAGGACATGTAGAATGAATTCTTTAAATGTAAGCAATCAAAGGGCAATAACTTCTCTATTAACTCTTTACCTGCTAGTGTCGCCTGCTGATAGCCTGGGTCCAGTCGTCAATATTTTAGCAATATTTTCTAATGCTAATATTTTTTAAAAAAAATAAGAGAATAAAAATATACCACATCAAAGGTATCGGTTGTCCGTTATTGATTTTGATTAATATTGACGTGTCATTTTTGACCAAGGAACGGAAAAATAAAAAAGAAGAAAAAATGATCAGACTGGAACCCAGGCTACCTGCTGATAACCTGAATGCTTACCTGCTGACGCTACGCTATTCTGTGTTTCAAATTCAAGAAATGTGTTTTAGGTCACGGGTGGTAAACCTAGGAACTACCACGAAATTGTGTTACGTAATTTTGTTACCAAGCCACATCCGGGACACGTCGTGGTAGTTTCCAGGCCGACAATTGGGTAATCCTTTTCATTTTCGTTTTATTTTTTCTATTTAGAACGGCTTATTGAAAAATTGGGCAATGTGGTTCCGTGTAAATATGTCTCAGCGTCCCCACTAGCCCAAAATTTTGAATGAAAAGTTATTTTATTTCTTTTGATGCGTGTTTCCCCACAGAGCATCGGACCAACTTTCCCCAAAGTACAGTGCCAGTTCGAAGGATTTTAGCCCATATCTGTCAAATTAAATAGAATTTGATATCATTTGACGATGGAAATGATAAAAAGACCCTCAATAAACGTTCCTACACAGAAAAAACAATCTGAGCGTTTACTCGTAAATGATTCATGCCCCGTTCGTTCTGTGTTGTAGTTTCCAGCGCATCGTGGTAGTTAAAACGCAATCGTGGTAGTTGCCAAGACTTTGTAGAATTTTAGTAGTAGTTCCCATCTGCAGATGTTCACTATTCTGGGGCTACTGTATTTTTAGCTAACCTGTCACGCAGTGACAAGGTGAGCTTTTGAGATCGGTCTTCGTCCGTCGTCGTCGTCGTCGTCCGTTAACAATTGATTTAAATGACATCTCCTCCTAAACTACTTGTTGGATTATGACCAAACTTGGCAGAAATGATCCTTTTTAATATTTGTTCAATGGTTCAGGTCCGTTGCCTATCTAGGTCTCACAGGCTTAAATAGATTATCGAGATGAAAACTTTAAAAATCTTCTTGTCTGAAACCACAAGGCCTCAAGACTTGATATTTGGCATGTAGCATAAAAAATCTTCTTGTCTGAAACCACAAGGTATGAAGCATCATCAAGTAGACCTCCACCAAGTTTGTTCAAATTATGCTCCTGGGGCCAAAAATTGCCCCGCCCCAGGGGTCACATGTTTTACATAGACTTATATAGGGAAAACATGGAAAATCTTCTTGTCTAAAACCACAAGGCATAAAGCCTTGATATTTGGTATGTAGCATCACCGAGTGGACCTCTACCAAAATTGTTCAAATTATGCCCCTGTGGCCAAAAATGGGCCCCAGGGGTCACATGTTTTACATAGGCTTAGAGGAAAACATGAAAAATCTTCTAGTAGACCTGTACCTGGTTTGTTAAATTATTATTTGTATTTTTGTTTGTTTCCAGCTTGGGTTTTGATATCTGGATTTGGGTTCTGATTGCTTCATTGCCTGGTATTTGCATACTTTTTACTTTTAATGATTCTTCTTTTACAGATGGATCCAGGTAGTCGCAAGTCTTACAAATGTGAGCACTGCCAGAAATCATTCTGCAGTAAATACAGGCTGTCATTTCATGTCAGACTTGTGGTAAAATGGCTATCTTGGGGTATTTTCTTAAAACTGCATCTGTGCAGAAATGTACTGGTTACACGTTGAACATGAGAAAATCTGCACAAAACACACACCTTTATCAAAATTTCACTGTTTAGATTTTTTTTTAAATGTTATAGTTCTGGAGTTGTACTGTTTCAAAAGATTTGGTCCCCAATTAGGGTTAACTTGATATTTTGTCCCAGATCGATTGGGGTCATATGGTGTAATATACACTATATAGTTATTCAATTATGTGACATAGTATCAAAAATTAATGACCTAAAGTCAGAAGCGAAGTTGATTGTCAAACATATACAGATAATAAACTTGATATGAAGTTGAGATTTTGGCCCTACGTCTATGTTCGTTTTGTTTGTCTATGTTTAGGACTAGTAATTCAGCTGCAAATACCCTTGTTTTCATGTGTCTTTGATAGCATATAGTACAATGTCAAATGACCCCATAGAGGAATAATATGTCAAATTACATTCCATTTGGGGTCATTATTGTTTGAAAATCATAACTTGAGATATAAAGCATTAAAAAAGTACTGAACGGTTAAGGTTTGAATAAGTTTGTCCTCTTTCAGCAAATATTCTCACAACATTAACTTTTTGCACAGGTGTCTGAAAATACCAAAAATAACCACTTTACCTCCCCCAATCAGGGTACAAATGTCTTAACATAGAAACAAATGCAATAGGTAAATTCTCTTCTGCTGTACTATGCAAAATATAAGTGATGGCAAGCAAATATTACAATCAGACGATGCCAAAACAGGAAAATGTGAAATAATGTAACGGTTCTAAACATGAATTTAAGCGAGCAAACAATTTGACAGACCACATTTTGGAAAGGGGCTGCTCACTACAACTGTACAAGCTTTTAATTGCATGGGTATTATTTCTTTCAGTGAAACGCATATCAATTATAAAATTGAGTCACGGCTGATCCCAATGCACCTATTAACGTTTCCTCACAGAGGGAGGCAGTGGGATACCCATGGGGAATAACCCACTCTTTGAAAACTCGGTTGGATTCCCTACCCAAAAGCAAATATTTTGTGTCCGAAATTCTTTGGTGGGCCATCATATTTGTTATAAAATCTCATTTAGAACTTCCAGAAAAAATATCAAATGTCCAATCGCGTTTTGGTGTTCTATCTTATTCCCATGGGTTGTGTTTTTGGCTGTCTAATCCCCATGGTATCCCCCCTTTCTGAGTGGGGCAATATTGATAGGTGCACTAGTATTGGCGATACTTAAAGAGCAGAAACCTGTTGATGGCTCATGTTGATGGGAACTACTTCATAGTCTTGGCAACTACCACGATAGCATTTTAACTACCACGATGCGCTGGAAACTACCACACAGGACCAATGGGGCATGCATCGTTTACGAGTAAACTCTCAGATTGTTTTTTCTGTGTAGGAACGTTTATTGAGGGTTTTTTTTTATCATTTCCATCGTCAAATGATATCAAATTCTATTTAATTTGACAAATATGGGCTAAAATCCTTCGAACTGGCACTGTACTTTGGGGAAAGTTGGTCTGATGCTCTGTGGGGAAACACGCATCTAAAGAAATAAAATAACTTTTCATTCAAAATTTTGGGCTAGAGGGGACGCTGAGACATATTTACACGGAACCACATTGCCCGATTTTTCCATAAGTCGTTCTAAATAGTAAAAATAAAACGAAAATGAAAAGGACACTTACCTTTGTTTACTCAATTGTCGGCCTGGAAACTACCACGACGTGTCCCGGATGTGGCTTGGGAACAAAATTACGTTAACACAATTTCGTGGTAGTTCCTAGGTTTACCACCCGTGTAGGTGTGAAGTAAATCTCTCAATTTAAAGTCAGATTTATAAGTGTACGTGTTTCCCATTGATAAAATATATAATAACTGAGCCGCGATTTGAGATTTCCAACAAAGTGATATGTGCGACAAACAAAGGCTCCGACCAGCCTGTGCATACGCACAGTCTGATCAAAACCTTTGCTAGTTGCTCGAATATTCTATGACTGTTAAGCTGCTGGCAAAACAAAATATGGAGTTTGTAGGCTAATAAAGAGGCTTCATACCGGAAAGCCAATATAAAAGGCGCTAACCAGTCTGCACGGATGCGCAGGCTGATCAGCGCCTTTGTTGTTCGCATAGCGCGTCGAGGCCCCTTTTTAACCCCAGGGGGGGGGGGGGGGGGTAGTCATTGTTTCTTCATACGTAGGCTCGGGCCTAGCATCTACCGTTCAACTCAAAAAATATCAGGAATTTCAAGCACCCCAAGAAATATTTGAAATTTTAGCAACCCAAAAAATATCCCCCATTATCTACCTTGACCTTAAGAAAAGACCCTAAAATGAATAGAAATGACCCCTAAATATAGTCCAATTTTGTGATGACCCCCCAAAAATATCCACAGAATCTTCGTACCCCAAAAATATTCGTTTTCCTGAAAACCCCAAAATATATTGAAATTCAAAATTTTGAACCCAAAAAAATGACCCGAGCCTACGTATACATGTATGAAAATATCAAAGTGCCCTCCACCCCACATCCCCTGGGTTTTAACTGCCAAAGTTCCTAAATCCGAAATAGACTTACCTGCTTTGTACAGCTTGTAAAGTTCCGCCAAAACATGTGCAGTCATTACGTCTTCAAGAAATTGTGACGTCATCGCTATAACTTGTATGACGTCAACTGTAAATAAACACAGACGACACTGTTTATGTTCACGACACTGTTTACGTTCCCAAAGCATTCTAAAGTGTGAATGAAATGAGTCGTTTTATTTTGCCGAAACCAGTTAAAGCCCGGCGTGACGATAGATCGGCGGTGGGCCAGTTTGGTGGGTAACTCTTAACTTTATCAAGGAAATTCTACGCTGCAAAACAACCAACCGTGCCCGCAGAACAGAAATGCCCAATATCATTGTCTTTCTAATTTAAGCACGTAAAGGGCCTAAGCGAAATTTCGAAAATGCCACATTTTATTGACGTGAATGGTTACCATTGTCCAAAAATTGCCAAAAATATCTTGCAAATTGTTTTAATGTCTGCAGCTTTAAAAATGGATGAAATTTAAGGGTAATAAAATGAACATTAGTCTACCAAAAGCATATAATAATATGTTGGCTAAATGTTCTTGAAAACGTGAAAATACATTGAAGCAGGGGTGTGGAAATATACTCAACAAAAAAAGTTAAGAAAATATCAGAAAACCATCCAACATAAGAACACCAAAGCAAACAATTATTCAATTTATGTTTATTTGTTCAGATATGTCATCGGGTGAGAAAAATGTTTACTTTAGTTTGCTAGCATCAATACCTTTGTTGTGACACAGTGTCAAGTAACCTAGGGGTCAAAGACATTTTTCGCAAAATTGACTACAGAGTATTCCCTCATAAACACATGAAAAACATGTAAGTTTAAAAAACTTGAAATGCAATTCCTTTGAATGTCACATGAAAATTAACTTGATAGCCTTAAACATCACATTTCGAAGATGAGAATGCCTTCATCAGTAACGAGTGTGTCCCCAGTCAGCGACAAAATAGGACTAGCACCGGTTTTGCATACTCTGTATACTCTGTATACTGGTGATTTGGTGCTGGGGGATCAGCATCAATATCTCATGCAACATTGCATCGAAAAGCTGGGGGCTTCTTGATGCCATTAATATGCGTCTGACCCTCTGTCCAAAATTGTCATAAACACGTTAAAATTTTAGACATTTCTGATGAGCGGACTTACCAGTCAATGCGCACAACATCGTTTTGCTGATTCTAGTGAGGTGTGTTCTGGCATTGTCATCCTAGGCCTGGTGCTGTCACTGCTTTTGGCAGGACAACAGACCTCAACACCTCATCCATGTACACTGGACTGATCAAGTGCCCCCTATAAGCACCTGATCTGTCGTCCTAGGTTTTAAACATCTCCATCTTCCGAGGGACCTGGCGAACGTTAATGTATGAAAACATATGTTTGCTTCGTAAATTGAATTTTTGCGAAAAATGGGGTGGAGACCAGTCAACTTTGAAATAGATTTACTAAGCTGATATGGGCGCTACAGACCCAGATAAAGTGTCATTATAAAGAAAAATGGTCATAGTATACTATTGTGAAATTCAAAAGTCTTTAAATGTTTTGGATCTTTTGGCATAGCCCCTCAAACACAATTTCCTTAACTTGTTTTGTTGAGTATATTAAAATTATCTACTTGTCCAAGGACAAGTAAATGGCCATAATGTACTTGTCCAAAGAAAATTTTACATGTCCGAAAGACAGATTAGCTTATACCCTTCTGTGCTTAAACAATTCACTCTTTCGAAAACAGTATAAAACCAGATATCAACTCTCTTTTAACAGTGTAGATCCAGATCAGCTAGCTTCTTCGGAAGCCAGCTGATCTTGACTCCACACTGTTTTCAATGCAACATGTGAACTTGTAATAATTATCCCTTGTTCACTAATTACCGGTGTATACTAATTACCGGTGCATTCAGTTTCCTCCAAATGACTGTCATGTGCGATATTATCATTCGAAATTCTCCACTCAACATTGTTTACATAGAGGATCTTACATGAGTGCTCATATTTTATTGAATTTATTAAACGAGTTGGGGAAAAGAGATAAAATGCGAGGCTTGCCGAGCATTTTATCTCTTTTTCGCAACGAGTTTAATAAATTTAATAAAACAAGAGCACGAATGTTAGATTCTATTTATCATATGACATTAAGATTACATTGAAATCTCATTTCTGCTGTAAAAACGTTATAATTTTGTCATTATGTACGCAACGTTGTTATGGACGTCATAACGTTTCCCGTAAATCGATAAACCACTAGTATTGCATGGCGTTATTTCACTCCCAGACGCGACGTAATATGATATTTATGCATTTTTCTCTCTTCATCAAAGAAAAAGAAGCAGAATGTTTTTTTCAGAGAGTAAGTGACTTAATTCTTCTTTGTGTAGTCCTAAATCATGATGTGGATTCGTCGTTATATTTCATTAAAATGATATTTTCATTGAAAATAATTGAGAAATTGCCGATGCAAAACGATTTTGACAGCCTGGTTACCTGCTTAAAGGGATAAATATTTGAGCAATAATACTGGTACCACTCATTATGACTCTCTCCAGGGGTCATTCTGGTCAGATCAAAAGAACAGTCATAATGAGGTGATTATGACTTTCTTACTGGGGCAATAAAGTGGTCCCATAAAGGGATTAGGTAATTTATGATAAAATATTGATCTTTATCTTAGTGAATGAAATTGAGTTGTATACAGGTAAGTCCCCTCTTGAGGCCCCATCAATTTTGTGAGATACTGAAACTGTCCTAGACTTGTGCAGTCGTTTCAGTTAAGTTTTATCCTGATTATACTATTATATTATAGTTATATACATTTTCTCTTCTCTAATGCCCAAATGAAAGTTAAAACTGTAACGTCCAAACAGTTTGAAAGAGATAAAGTGCTATTAGAGAGGATAATTTCTTGTTAGTATGAGGTATTGGCTGAGTATAGGCACATTTCAACTGTTTGGGCGGTTTCCAGTCTAAAACTGTCCCTTATGAGTTAATCCTTTAATGAACTCTATTGGACAGTGATCTATGTCTTTAAACACTGAAAATGACGTCAAGCTTTGTCTCATCACTAGGTCACATTATGCCCAAATATGGCTGAAAGGTGTAGACATAAAAAGTGCCACCTCTGATTTATCTTGTTTGTCTACGCCCTTTTGGTGTACCCTCTGGTAGGGCATATGCCCAATATAGACTGTGTAGTCTGTTTATGGTTATGAAACATATTTGGAATGATTTTAGTTACCATGAATGAAAGACAACAAGTATTTTGTTAAAAAAAATATATTTTTTTTTCACCTACATTTAAAAAAATGGTAAACCTTACAAAAAGCAGGCAAAGAAAGCATAACAAGCTTTCAGACAGGCCCTTTACTACTATCATTTTAAAGGTCACTAATCTTTTCAATATAGAAACTTAACACATGTAGAGTTTTCTACCCAAGATAATTTTCTAGAGCATTTGTTTACATATACACCGGTATTAAGTAATAACGTGCATTCAAAATATCGGCTAGGGTAGCCCAATATAAATTTAGTTTTCAGCAACTTAATCTTTATTTTGAAGCACATATCATTTGAAGGAATGAATAAATAGTTAAAAAAACGTTATTTATTGGTTTCTGTAAGATAGTTTGTTTTATAGACTGTCTTAAACAGTTAGTACAGCGGTAATTAGTAACACCAGTATAATCAAATTATGAAATACAATGTAACTTCATTCATTTGTACTTATCCAAGGACAAGTAAATACAAATTTTCAACTTGTCCTGAATGAAAATGTACCAGTCGGACAAGTCAGGCATGGTATTTCCATAGCCCTGAAAGGCAGGTTCGATCCATGGCTTCTCATTGAATCGTTTAATGGTTACAACTCTTCTTGTCAAAATGCTAAAAATAGAAATTCTATTAATTTTTGTTCAAGCAAATGGTTTTCTCTAAAGTTCACCCAGCATGTCACAATATTGCAAACGGTAACTCTAAAAAGACTTAAAAGCATGGTGCAAGTTGCTCAAAACATGATCTATGTGAGATGTAAAAAAAATTGTTCATACGACAATGTGGCAAAAGGTATCCGTCTCCTTGATAAAAAAAGCAATTTTTTGTTTATACAGGAATAATTTCATGCAAGACAGAGCTTTTGAAAGATATGAATTCCCTTTATACATATTTTTCGTCCGAACCTGTTCAACTTTAGCGATCACTCGAATAAAATGGAGATGATCTTCATTTTCAGTGAATAAGTAAGTTGATCAGCACATTGAGCAACTAATAAGAAAGATACTTACTTGCTATTTTATAAAATATACTTGCTATTTTATAAAATAGCAAGTGGTGAAAAATCTTAAATTATATAGATCAGGAGCGCAGTGGGCCTGTGGCTAAGTAGAAATCGTCGGCTTGATCCCTTATTCCAGCCTCATCGTAAGATTGTGCTGTGACCTGGGTCAACCCAGGAAAACTCCCGAGATGACTAAAACATGTTGACTTAGACGTAGTAAAGCATCAAAACACACCCACGCACGCACGCACACACAGTGACACAAAAAACGGCAGGCATAGTGGAACCCCTGTGAATCTGCCAGCGATCCCTCGATGTGACTGACCTCAATTTTATTCTGACATGAGGTTATGAGGTTACAAGACGTTTTTCATGCTCGATTCATGAACAGGATTAAGGGTTGTATTTTTCATTTTTTTTTCAAATTTTAATAGAACATTATGCAAGCAAATAGTGGAGAACCTGGATCTGGTTTTGCACTGTTTGTCGATGTCCCACAAAAAGGACTCTACGATTATATGGGTTAAGAGTGAAATTACATTTATGTATATCATGCCTTAAAAATGGTCGAGAATGTGTGTTTTAACGCAATTCGCAAAAAATAAAAGCCTGGAACTTCTAAGGTAACAGTAGGTCTATCTCTTGTTCTGGTCATACATTTTAAGATGTTTTAAAATTTATAACTGCAACATTTTATATGCGCATGCGAGTTGAGCACGTTATACTTATTTATTTATTTTTACCTCGGTGGACCATTGTCGCAATGATGAAGCGGGTATATTTTCAGATGTGTTGGGGAACAAAATACCAAGACCAATGAATGCATTCATGATCTTTGGAAACCAGCATCGACCCAGGCTGAAGGCCAGGATGCCGACCCTTACTAATAAAGAGATCTCAGTGAAGTTAGTGGACTTATTGAATTATGTTGTATAAACAATGATATCAGGTTTGCCCTAGTTCCTGGGACTCTCATGTCCTTACATCAAGGGTTCCAGAATATAGATCAAGGGTCCTTCGTTGATTCATTCATCAAAATAGTGCTAACAATTCACTACAAGGATTGGACTGCAATTTACAAGAAGAAATTTTGAATATCCAGTAAAAAATGAGTTAGATGAAAAACATGTGCGTAGCTTAAATTGCTTTTGTGCAACAGTTACAGTATTATATAAAATTCCATGTTTATTATAGACATTTCATATAAATTGTACAACACACTGACAAAATTGTGCCAAAATGCGTCGCACGAAGGAACCCTTTCATTAGAGTTAAACTTTTAATATATTTTGAGTCTAAGAATGCATAGATATTTTTCAAGAGTCTCGGGGAGGGTCAGGGAGGGATTTGATGCACCGGTACATCAATACAGCATATACATGTACCGGTATGACAAGTTAATTTACCCATGTTACCTAAAAGCATCACCCATGGATGCACTCTATATTTTCCCCATCCAAACGTAATGGGGTGTACTGTTTTCGCGCTGTCCGTCCGTCTTCTGTTCTGGACGTTTTTCTGTTGCCCCCCCCCCCGCCCATTTGTTTTGTCTCTTCCAGCACAATTTAGCAACCCCTGGTCAAATTCTGCAAATATACCATTCATATGTCAAACTTATTGAGAAAGTGTACATAGTTAGCAATGGTTTCAGTCGTTTCGCACCAAAGTCAGGTTCAATACCACTTATTATTTTACAGACTGTATCCAATCCATATTTTCAGCCTTAGATAGTCCATACCGTTTAAGTTGCTCTGCTCCAAGGTCAAGATCAGAGTGCTTAGTTAAATGTCACATGTTCAGTTCTGTGCCCGATCAAGACAATTGCAGAGCGAATGTTTCAGTTGCTCCGCCCCATGGTCAAATTGGGTGCCAAGGGCGAAATGTAATAATCTCCTCGGCTGCTTTGATTCTCAAACCAATTTACACACCATCCAGACCGCCATAACTTATGAAAGCATTGATGGAAGCCAAGGGCAAACATTGATGGAAGCCAAGGGCGTAGCCATAACGCTGAAAAAGTTACGCACATCAAAGGGAGACTACCGGACCAAGCAAGGGTTCTCTTCAATTGCTCCCCTTATCAAAATGGGAACTTCTCAAAGGGAGCGAATTCTTTCCTTTAAGGGCAGTTCCTTATGGTATGGAAAATCACTTTTACATCAGGTGACCTCCCTTGAATGTTACTATTTTTTATTACGCACGCGCGTAACTGCGTAATGGAGGCTACGCCAATGGAAGCATCTCCAATGGGTATCAAGCATCAACAACATAAAATTTCGTGGATAAAATGAAATTTAAGCGATACAAAAGACCCAGAGGGAGCGAATTCTTTCCTTTAAGAGCAGTTCCTTATGGTATTGAATATCACTTTTACCACATCAGGTGACCTCCCTTGAATGTTACAATTTTTATTACGCGCTTAAGTAACTGCGTCATGAGAGCTACGCCAACGGAAGCGTCTCCAAAGGGTATCAAACATCCAAAACATAATGTTGGTGGATAAAATGAAATTCAAGAGATACAAGAGCAAGAGCGTTTACCATACACTTATCTTGGGAGGAACATCTTTTACAGGCTTGGTGAAATGTGGTCCAACATGCAGCCTGAGGAGAAAGAAGTTTACTTCCGCATATCAAAGCAGGAAGAACGCCACCATTTCCAAATGTATCCAGGTCAGTAGAACAACTTTGACATTATTTGCAAAGGCATGTAATCGCCCCTAACCCATTTATTTTGTCTCTATTACATATATATACCAGTCATGAGAATCCAACTTTAAAATGGAAAAGAAAATTAGTGTCTCTTTAAGACATTGAATTTCTTATTTTCTAAAATTCCAGAAGTAGGATAAGTCGAGCCTGTTAAATATTTTAAGTCTCAAGGGATGTTGCTTGTTCTTTTTCACTCCGGTTGTGCGTGTATAAATTCCTGCTTTTATTGTGATTCGTCTCGCTGTAGAAATGAGAAACGGTTGCTTTGCTTCTATTCTGGGTTTTATACTTGCGTCTCTTTCTATTGGTTCAATATTCTGCCAAATTCACATGCTTTTGTGTTTGTTTTTTATCAAGAAAAAAGTCGTCCAACACCACTTGTCACAAATGATGCTCATTAAAATGTCTACTAAGCCCATGAGGTAAATATCAGGGGAAAAGACAAACAGGGGCCCAGTAGCCCAATGTCCCTAAATGTTCAGCTAGGTCCCTAAAACTAAATGTTTAGGGGCCCCACCTAGCCCAGAAAAAAGAGGTATTGTGTTACAGTATGAAGTCTTGTCAAATCTGACACGAGATGTTGGAAGTTTACAAATCATCATTCAGCTGATTCCAAATACTGTAAATATGGCAAGAAATTAGAGGAATACAGATAACTAAAGGTTATATAAAAAAAAAGTGGGATACAACATGGATATCATGCGATATTCTGCATGCCCGTTGTTAACCCAATCACGGTTTATAGCTATGGTTTCCTCTTTAGGCCAGACCTCAGACTCAATGTGGGCCCTGACGTAAAGATTTAATCCGTTAGTTGGGTTCTGATGCTTGTCCTTGGCTGGGCCCCTTGGGGGGGGGGGGGGGGTAACTTGAGGGTAATTTTGGTACGGGTGTGCGGCCCAGTTTTTTAAATCTTCCCCAATCATATACCTGGTCTTCGAAAAAAAAATGACCTATTCATATAGACATATACTTGATTTAACAAATTGTTTACATATTCATATACTGTTCTTTGATTTTTATATAACCCCCTTTGCTGTCTGTAAACAAAGTTTAAAAATAAATATACTGAACTTCTAAAGAAACCTGACACTTTTTACTTGCTTCAAACTCATACATAACAAAGTATAGAGCTAAGCCGATATGCTTATTTTAATAACAAGACATAAGAAAGTATTCTTCGAAAAAATATATTTATCAAATATACGAGGGCTGTTCAAATATAAATGCAAGTAGCTTCATAGCTTTCTTCACATATGTGCTACGACAAATTGGTAAACGTTTCTATAAAGGGCTATATGTCACTTTTAAACTGGCGCAAAACCTAAAAGAAAAATACAGCATGCTCAACGAGCTATAGCCCTTCGAATGAGGGTCACGTTAGTATACTAACAAACTCAATGCTTCGAACATATACCAGTGATATAGACGGGCGAATAATTCTTCAATAAACGAGTGAAATTTCTTGAATTTTTAAGGAAGTATCCCTATATTCTAATATAATGATTCTGTGAAAATTGCGAAAATCCGACATGCTTTTGTAAAATTACAACGAATCGTTTTCACTAAAGTCTCCCTATGTTTGCAAATAAATGGTAAACAAACGACAACCTTTAAGTTTTCAGTTTAACTTATCTCTATCAAAATGCCTGAAGCAACATTTAAACTAGTTTTAAACCAAAAACAATATGTTGATCGCTCATACTGAGTTGTTGCTACAAATATTGATGGATAGTGGGTAATTTTTAAACGCTGAAAAACATTTTTATTAAGTCAAAAATGCCTTAAGTGAAGGGGTTATAGAATTAATACTTAATTTTTTTTGTCAAAACATTGCGGCTTTATTCTAAATTTGAACGTAAACTTTAAGTTTGACCCTTATAGGCAACATTTACAATAAAATTATCCACCTGATCTTGAGGACTAGACAGATTGAACATATTTTAATTAATGTAAACACGTCATTAAAAAGCAGAAAAATGCTTGAAAAATGATATAAAATGTGATTACTCTGTAAATAGAGGACGGCGCGTTTTGAAAACTCCCTTATGACATATTTGGCATGTTTTCAGCTAAACGCAAAGAAAACGACACAGCGATGTTCATTATTACATCACCAGTAGATAACTCAAAATGACGTTTATCATACAATTAATGACGTCACAAACGTGCATAATTACTCGAGATTGAAACAGGATCATATAAACTTTTTCCTGCCAGCAATTTTAGGAATGTTACCTAGACTTATCTAAAATTTGGTGCCATTTTGTCTAAAACTTACAAAGATATGACACTATGTCCGCACATGTACCAAAACATGCATTGCAATTGCTTCAGAAAAACGTCAGTGTACAGGAATGGACTTTATATAAGGGTCTGTTACTCGAGAAACATAGTGAGTGTTTCTTTATGTTTGGTGCCATTTTAAAGGCGACAAATAGTTCTTTCCAGAAAGGTATGATATTTGGTCGTATTATATATTTGAAGAAAGTTATGAAGCTACTTGCATTCATATTTGAACAGCCCTCGTAGAGCATGAGGTCACGACGTCAAAAATATCGTTTTCATCACTTATGCCTCGGGAGTGTATGTCTAGATATTTTTGAAACCTTTTTTTCATGTATGCAAGGCCAATACCAGTACAGACAAAAGTGCATTTTAAATATTTGCAAATTCTTGCTGTGACGTATAATATGGGGATTTTAAGTTGTGCTTTTGACGTTGTCTTTTCCTTTGTTTAAGCAATTTCTAGAAACTGAACTTACTTGGAGTCTACCCATCATTGAAAGAGAATGCATATTCAAGAATCAGGACTTATGTTTCGCGTCACGTTAAAGGGTAAAAACGGAACAAACCAAATTTAACGTCAATTAAGAAACAACATAAATTATGGATAATAACCGTTCTATCTTTGTCAACGTATGTTGCCGTTTAGTGTGTGCTGTCTACTTTGTTATAGTGCCAATTGGCTATACTTTACTTTAATGGCGTATGAAATTCAAGCTTTGCAGTATACACATGTCAGCATGTAATTCTAACGCTTGACGTCGCTAAATGGACGCAAGCGGCAGCAATGTTGTTCAAAAGGACCGAAACATTGTCAAAATGCATCCCAAACATCATACAAAGTGAGTAAAGTGGATAAAGCCGCAGTGCTTTTTAAAAGCTCATTAAACGCTGATAATGTAAAATTGACGTTAGGAAGATGACAATGGGCTTTCGGGTTAAACAATGGGTGCATGTTTTATTTGAATGCCCAGAAGATGTCAATGAAAGAACAAAGTAACTTACTATATCGATTTCTGGTGAATTTTGCGTGATTTCATTGTTCTGGCAAAAATTGATTTTAGGGGTTACGTGACGTTTTGATAGTTAACGACTGAAGTAACTTCATCTTTTCAAATAATCTCAGTGCATCTTAGTCTATCTTTGTTCAACTTTACTCAATGGAAAGACAAGTGAATATCATACTAATTTACTACCAAAAAATTGACACACAATATGTGTCAGGTTTCTTTAATAGTTAAGTATATTACAATTTTGGTTTCTGAGCTGAATATCTGAGCAAAAATATGAGTATTTTCAAACAGGGATGTCAGAAAATGCGAATGATGAAAAACTGGATCAGTCATTTACTTTTTCCTAGAAAAAGGGGCTTATCGTATACCTGGCAGCGCTAAAAATGGGGCTATTCGCGCCGCACATCCGTACTATGTCATATATAGGTAGTTACACGTCCGTCACGTTTCTTGTAATTGCATCTTCTCCTAAATCGTTGGGCGCAGCAACTTCAAACTTCGCAGTTGCTTAGTACACATGATGTAGAGGGTACCTGTCGACGTTTCGTGTGCCCTTGATCCAAAGGCCATGGTCAAAGTTTGTATTTTTTTGTAAATGCATTTCCTCTTTTAAAAACGTTTGAACGTAGTAACTTCAAACTTTGCAGGTGCATAGGTGACATAATGAAAGGGGTAGTGGGCAACATTTTTGTATACTTCTTAACCGTTGGACGTAGCTATTTAAACTTTGCAATGATGTGGAGGGTGCGTGACCTTGACCCAGCATACTTTTTCAATGATTTTGATCATAATACCGCATAATGTTGGTTTACAAAATATTTGACGTCAAAGTTACCAACACTCACTGTTGCAGTTTAGCTTAGAATGACACATTTGTAAACTTGCCTACAAATCACAGAGTTGATGCTGAATCAAAGGACAGTATATGAAGAGGTCAACATTCTGTGAAATCAAGTATATGAAAGCTTTTAGGCCAGGTATACTTCCACAAAACGCTTTGAAGCGCGACTGTAACGGTAAATGCATTGAGTGAATCGAGGGTCATTACTTAGAGGTCGTGGTACTACTGTATAGGATTGGGGTTGGTTTCAAAATACTGGCTCACACATCCATGCCAAAATTTCCAAGCCCCCCCCCCCCCCCCCCCCCCCCACCACGAGATTTGCATGCCTTTTTATCTGCTGATTTAAAAAAAAACACAAAAAAACATGAACAATTCTGAACGCTTTTTCCGGCCTGATCTGGGTCCAAACTGTTTGCAAAAGTTATCGGCAGGCAACATACGATAAAAAATTTATCCATATCAATATCTAGTTCGGAAGTGTGTCGACAGGGTCATGGTTATATCTCCTTTTTTCAATCGCAGTTGTCTCACTCAGATGGTTGTATTATTTCGTCAGATTACAGATACCTACCAAACAAAAAGCCTATGGGAGACATGAGGCCCACAGATGACATATCCCCACCTTACAGAGGATATATGCCAGAGTATACAGATCAAGATTATTATGGCGACTACGAGTTCCAATCTTCTCATGCTTCTTCTGACCCCAGAGGTTCTGATTATCAACAACCAAGAAAGAAACACAAGGTTCAGCCTCTTCTTGAACCTACTGCCCCTAATGTCTTTCAGGTTTGTATTAAATTAAATTAAATGAGCCAGTGCATGAGATTGCCAACAATTTGGCATTTTGACAAGTGTAGACTCGGACGAGCCTCTGCAGCCTCCTTTTAAGCTTAGAAACTCCAAATGATGTTCAGTCAGCAGCTTAACAATCATAGAATACTCAAGCGGCTAGCAAAGGCTCTGATCAGACTGTGGGCGTGCGCAGGCTGATCTGAGGTTTTGCTGGTCGCACATACCACATTGTTGGAAATCTCATGCACTGGCTCTTTAATTTTTATAACTAAAGTCAGAAAGAGGGCAAAGATCAGGAATCGATACAATCAAATACCACACCTGATCCAAGATACCAGTGGGGAAGTGACAAACCCACAATTAGACATCACAAACGAGAGCCAACAGGTCAGCCCTTTCCCAACAGGTGACCACACAGCATCAATAAACAGACACGCACGAAAGAATAACAAACACAAGACATAAATAACATGAATGATCCACAAGAGAAGTACCACCTTGGAACGGTCAGTAAAAATATTTTACTGGAGAGCTTAAACCCACAATCTGCAACTAACCTGAAAGACATTTTTTTTAAATCATGATCTTTTTTTTTTAATTTTAAACAAACATTGACACTGAGAACTATAATGAATATTTTTAGTTTTAGGATGCTTGGATCCAGTAAGTAAATTCCATGGGGTTGGGGGTGTCCTGATAACTTTCTTTTTAGTAATCAATATATTTTACAGAGGGTCTTGAGGACCTCCAAGTCAAATTGCGTTTCATGCAAAACCTATACTTTAACTCTTTGCACGCTGGGTAATTTTTCCTTCTTTTGTTATCTGCTTATACCTTTTTCAAAATTATCATATTCAAAAAATTCTTTGTGGAACACTATCAGAGTGTCAATGGTTTGGATCCAGATCAGGACCAATGTTCAGAGCCTTAATCAATTCTATACTTTGTGTTGATGAGCAGCAAAGGCTATGATGAGACTGTCCATGGACAGTCCATATGAGTACTCTTGAATTGGTCTTCGCTGACCCCCTATATGTGATAATAACCAGGCTAAGTCAAACGCTTATGCAGATATTAAGAGAGCACCATACAAATTATTTTTGGAAACAACAAACAACAATAGAGGATGTTTCATGAGTGTTCATGTTTTATTTAATTTATTAAACAAGTTGGGGAAAAAGTGATAAAATGCGAGGCTTGCATAGCATTTAATCTCTTTTTCGCAACGAGTTTAATAAATTCAATAATACAAGAGCACGAATGTTAGATTCTATTTATCATTATCCCCACGCTTTTTTAAAAAAGCGTCGGGGATATTGCAATCGCCTCCCTCCGTCTGTCCGTCCGTCACGCTATCTCCTCCTAAACCATTGGACAAGATCCAACCAAATTTGGTGTGTGAGTTGCTCACATGACTGGGGCATGCAACGGCACTTTTGTTTTGGCCCTGCCCCCTGGGGAGGGGCCAAAAGGTCAAATATCAATAAATATCATTAAATTTCAATTACAAAGTCAATTTCAAAGATTTTTAACCCAAACTTTGTGTGTCTTCTCACAAATGAAACATATAAAACATATCAGACGGGATTTTCATTTGGTCGCCTGGGTCATGCGCCAGGGGTGGGACTTGGGGGTACCGTGGGGGGTTGGGGAGTCAAATTTTTTTTTTTCCAAAATTCAACCAGATTTGGTGTGAGTTACTTACATGAATGGCACATGCACCAACACAATTATTTTGGTCCCCGCCCCCTGGGGCCTTGGGAGGGGGCCAAAAGGTCAAATATCATTATATTTGAATTACAAAGTCTATTTCAAAGATTTTTAAACCAAACTTTGTGTATCTTCTCACAAATGAAAGAAATATAACATATCAGAAGGGATTTTCATTCGGTCACCTGGGTCATGCCCAGGGGTGGGACTTGGGGGTACCGTCGGGGGTTGGGGGTCAAAAAAAATTTTTTCTCCGAAATTCAACTAGATTTGGTGAGTGAGTTACTTACATGAATGGCACATGCAACGGCACAATTTTTTGGGTCCCCACCCCCTGGGGCCTTGGGGAGGGGTCAAAAATTTAATTTTCTGAACATGGTCATGTGGCATATCAAATTAAAGGGGAAGAGCAGGAGACCAGGATCCACTGAAAATTTTTAACCTACAATCAAACAGGTGACATTGGGATGGGGTCAATTACCATTAGATTTCTTCGAGAGCGTGGGGGTTTGCGATGGCGCGCCATCGAATGTGTTCTAGTGAAATCTCATATCAGTCGTAAAAACTTTAGAATTATGTCATTATGTACATAAAGTTGTTATGAACATCATAAAGTTGAATATTGGTCAATATTTACATAAATAGCCATTTGTATAATTACATATTTCAAGTAACAAGGCATTTAAAGTTTAGTCTTGCATATTTCCAAGGAGCACAGCTCAAAAATACTACAAGAGTAAAGGTCCTTACATAAATCTTTTATGTCATCCAATGGTGATTAAGCTAAACCATACAGGCCTTGTCGCAAGATAACCTGTCTTCCGGGTTTCCAATAAAGTGAGATTCAAACCAGCCTGCTCAGCTACAGAGACTAGCTAGAAAATCGAAATTTCACCTGTACTAAGTTTACATATGATTCTTTTGAAAAAGGGAATAACAAAGGCGCTGATCAGACTGGGCGGATGCGCAGGTTGTACTGTGTTGTTCGCTAACCCCTGAAGAGTGGTTTTCTCATGTCCAGGCCCATATAGGAAGATTTATTCAGAAATTATTAGGTTTCAATTATATAGTGTGGGACCAAATTAGTGGCAGAATCTGAGCAGGCTGGCATGATTCTGACTTAGTCACTAAACACAACATTTTTATAATATGAGCAGCAACATGAGATTTCCAACAATGTGGTATGTGCGACCAGCAAAGCCTCAGATCAGCCTGCGCATATGCGCAGTCTAATCAGTCTTTACAAGTCGCTTGAATATTCTATGACTTAGGCTACTGACTGAACATAATTTGGAATTTCTAAGCTTAAAAGGCGGCTCAACAGGCTCGTCTGACTCTACACTTGTTAATATGTCACATTGTTGGAAATAACATACCTGCTGTCCCATCTCTGGATATACCCATGTTGTGCATTTGCAATAAGTACTAAAATCTCATATATGGCTCAAATGATTTTCAGATTGCTCGGCCAAGGCGATTAAACAAGAGAGATATGCAGCATGACTTGGATCAATATGGTGATCACGGTGAAGAATCGCAAGTACAAAACTCCTATGAGTATCCATATAGCAGCAAGCAGCCTCTCTTCAGCTCCAGGTTTATACAGTCAGTGTACAGACAGACACCTAGACATCGTTATAATCAGGTATGAACTAATGGCTGCAGTCCACTTTTGTTAACTGAAGTCTATAGAACAAGACTTTGATTTGGTTTAACAGTAACCTGAGCTAAAAAGTAGGTACGATATTGACAAAACAAAAATTTGATTATTTTCATTTCCCATCAAAACATATTGCATGGGAATCTGTTCAGTCTAATCAGTATTTGCTGTCAACATGAAGAAAATGCCAGTCCTTAGCAATTTAGCAACCCAATGAGTGACAGCAAAACACTGACAACCATGTTTACCTCAGTCTTTGCTTTGACCACAGGTTATTTAACCCTTAAAGCGTCTGCAAAAAATAATTTCAAACTGCTGTCTTCTTCAGTTGTCTGCTGCATATTTTAAATTTGCTAACAATTTTTGACTATTAAAGTAAAGGGGAAATCAGTGTGGACCCAGATCAGACTGTTTCTATAGGAGACATTTCAGCAGATGACAAAAGCAGACAACTTTTGCTTTGATTGCCAGGCCCTTTATGGGTTTTAAATAGTTGGATTTGTGAGGCTCTAACAGTATATATTCTGTGATTATTAACAAGTATGATGATTCCAAATTTAATACTTATTTTGAATCAGTCACCACAAAAATTCTAAATGTATATAGAGGATATTTACTTTTTGAGGTGAATACCAAATATATTTTATCGAATGTGGTGAAAAATTTGTATATTTCATGAGTGGATAGCATTAGTAACACAGCTGAAATTTTCACCGCACAAGATATCATATATTTGGCATTTACCGAAAAAAGTAAATTTTCTTTTTATTGTATACTCAATTGAGAATTAGAGAAAGCACAACCCAACCTGGTAATTTCTCATTTAATTTGACTTTTTCAGTATTATTGGGTATAATATTGGGTGTAAACAAAGTTTGCATCTAGAAAATGGCTAAGAATTACATTTTAACGAATGAAATGTAAAATATCAGCAATTAAAGAAAATCTATTATGTGTACCTTGTACCTTTAATAAGATAAGCATCATGAGCAAACTAGCGCTACGCCAGGCTACACGGTGGCTTCATTAAGTTTGAAAATGAAGTCACAACATGCGTAGCATTATTTCTGACAAATACACTTCAATTAAAACCGTTTGGAAAATGTCCCAGTCCTAGAATTGCCAAGAAAGCCTTTTCTTGCTATAGTGAAAAGATATAAATTTTATCCCTACCACTCACTAGTGAATTGATACAATGTAAGGAAGAAGGCAAATATCAGGAATCCATACAATCCAGTACCACACCTGATCCAGTACACCATATGGGAAAGTGATAAAAAACACAAGAAAACATCACACACTTAGAGAGCCAAGAGGTCAGCCCTTTCCCAGCAGGTGACCACAATGCAAGACAATATGACAAACATGGAACAAAAATAACAAAATGGATCCATAAAAGAAGCACCGCCTTGGAACGGTCAGTAAGAAAATTACTGGAGGGCTTTTACATGTTTGACGGTACCAACCTCACCCTTATTTCTGGTGTGGATAAAGAAACATAGATGTTTGGTTAGCATGAAAGCCTCCTAACTTATCGATGTACCATCTCATATCATTTTACTGTAGAAATTATAAATTTTACTCACATTTGATATGCATTGATTTCACTGCTAAATGATAACATAAATAAATATATTCACTAAACAGGGTCTAAATGCATTTGGGTCAAGGCAGCCACAAATGCAGTCATGTTTCTTAAAATTTTTGGATAAAGTCGCTTCCTGGAAATATTGCTAGGTACATAGGAGCATCCTCCAGTTGGATCTCTGTAATGATTAAACTTTTATGAAAGTGTGGAGAGGATAATCAACACAGAATTCTAATAACTTGTTATATTAACTTCAAGCTTAATTTTTATTTTGTAGACACCAAGATTGAGTATGAATTCACAGCCAACATACCAATTGGGGAGTAGAGAAAACCCTCAGTATAATGTTAGGAATCAAGAAGACTATCACAGCAGCAAACATCATGAGCTGACAGACAACTACATTTATCAAGGTACTTTATCTTAATAAGATCCCAGGGTTCATAGAAATAAGTCATAGTACAAAAAGCCAACCAAACTAGGGTATACCCCGCCGATTATCTCATTACTATTATATAAAACTAGATTTTGACCTCCAACTACCCTTGGGCATTGAACCCTTTAGTAAGTTCTGAAGTCACAGAAAGAATGTCAACCCATACCAATTGTCCAAATATGAATAATTTTAACATATATGTTTCTGTTGAGAAAAAATAAAAGTATTTTAATCAAACACCTTTATCTAGAGGCATGACAGATGTCAGTAACTGACAAATGACTAATTGACTGCTGAACAGTATCTCAACTTGCCCAGTCAAATTGTACATGTAATTTGTTAGCTAACTGTACCCAACATGATGTGTTGATTTGGCTGTTAAGCTTTAAGTAAATCAATTAACCATGCAAGAGAAAAGTGGCCAGATTTTCACTTATAGTTGTTATCTTTTCCCAGGGGAGTGAAAATAGCAAATGTTTATACTTGCCCAGGAACAAGTAAATTGCCTTTATAAGGTACTTGTCCATAGAATGTTTTACTTGTCCCATATTAAAGAACAGATAATGCACAAAGATCTAAGCTAAACCCTCACTTTGCTTAAACAATATACATGTATAAACTCCTTTAAAAACAGTACGATACCAAACATAGACTATTAAAAAGTGTAGATCTAGATCAGCTGACAGAAGCCAGCTGATCAGGATCCACACTGTTTTCAAACTACATGTGAGTTTTAACTAAAATGTACTAAAAATGAAATACAGAATTTTAAATTTATTTTAACTTGTCACAGGACAAGTATACTAGAAATTTCTAACTTATCCTGGATGAAATGGGACCAGGCATGGTATTTCTCCACAGGAAGTAACCTTGACCTTGATGAGGAGGAACAAGATGATGAATGTAGAAGAGCTGTAGCAAGTCTAACTTCAGAACTACAGGAAGACACAGAGAATAGTAAAGACAGTATAGCCGATGAAGAGACAAACTATGTGATGATACCTTGTGATGTAAACATTGCAAGAATGCTGGGCTGGCCTGTCCATCTACTTCAGAGGGTCTCACAGTCCATGCTTACAAGGTATGCTGAAGTTTTCCTTACCTAGTTCACTTGGACCTTGAGGCAAGAAAACCTGACTTCCAGATTTGGGAACCAGATCATACCCAAACCATCCTGTTCACCTAGACTAGTTAAAAAATTGAAAATTTACTTGTATATATGATATTTTCCAATAAGCAAATAACAAAGGTGCTGATCAGACTGCACGAAAGCGCAGGCTGGTTTGGCCCTTGTTGTTCGCAAACACCGAAGACAGGTTTTCCCGCGTAGAGGCCCATTAATCCCATGATGTCACATCTGGGGAGAGTATAGCGCCATGTATTAAAATTGATAAACCACTAGTGGTTTACATATAGTAATGTTATGTAATGATGTCCAAAACAATGCTGTGTATAAAATGAAAAAATCTTAAAAGCTTTCAGGCTAAACATTCTGTTTTTAAGTAATCTTAATTTTGTTTGTTTGGTTTGATGCGTAACATCCCAGTCAACAGCTATTGTCATGTTGGGACAGTCAGTTCACCAAACCATACTTTTTCCTGGTTAAGCTTGACTGAGCTGTTAACCAGTACTTCGTGCACATAATTTCACTTGTAACTGACAACAACCCTTCTTGAATCAGCGGAAGGTAAGAAAATGGCCGCAGACGTAATTTCATGATCAATCTCCTCAAAATTATGGGACCGGGCTGGTATCAAACTATTGACCCCTGGATCGGCAGTCAGATATGTATCTTCAGTCAGACACTTTACCGACTGCGCTATGTGGCCCAGTAAAGTAATCTTAATGTAATATGATTTATAGAATCTAACATTCGTGGTCCAGTTTTATTGAACTCTAAATGCAACAAAAAGGATAAAATGCTTGGCAGGCCTCGAAAATTTTATCTCTCCCCCCCCCCCCCCCCCCCCCCCCAACTTAATAAATCCAATAATTCATGAGCACTGCCTAGATAGTCAGATCAACCTGTTTTACATACCATATACAACCTAATAGGTTCACAAATCTAATTCGCACACATGCTCCAATAAACTTACACCAAGTACTTTAAATGGCTTGTTTCATTAATATTATATGAGGCGATGAAGAGGTGCAATTTCAATATTAACCCTGAAAGCGCCAAGAAAAAAAAATCATCTGAAAAAGTCGTCTACTGAAGTCATCTGCTGCAAATAATTACCTAACATTACTGACCAATTAGGTACAGAAGGATCCAGAACAGACTGCTCGGTCCACACTGTTTGCCATAGAGGCTTCTTAAACATTTCAGCAGATGAGAAAAGCAGACAACTTTTGTTGCAATTGGCACAATATGGATTCATCATGTGAATGAAAACACAGGCAACCCCTATTTTACGAGGCATACACGACAGCAGCAACCAAAGAGCTGGTGATCAAATTTTAGTTAGGAGCATTAATAGATCTATATCATAGGGCCAGTTAAGCATTTTTTTAGCATTAAATTGTGATTATTTTCTTACCCATCAGTTTAAACATATGTTTTGGGTGCTCAAAAGAACTGTCTCATCGAGTACCACAACATATGTTTTGGTTGAGAAATAGGAAAAATAATTTTCTGGTACGCACTCTTATCTGGAGGCCTGTTTTTGTTGCAAATTTTATAACATTTATCATCATCATTGCTGTTTTTTTATTAATTTGCACGTATATCATCCACATCAGTGACCCCACCCCTCCAGATAGCTGGCTAACTGCATGCATAGCAGATCCCACACCTGATCTCCAGGTGTTCCTTTCTTGGGGTCGTCTCTCGACATGTCCTAACTAACAAAGCCTCATCTCTCTCAAAATGAGGTCAACAAAACATGTTGTGAGTACTCAAAATAACTTTCTCAATGAGGCGGGGTTTTTTTAGCACCCAAAACACGTAACATGTTTAAATTGTTCAATAAGAAAATTGAGCTGCGGCATGAGATTTCCAACAATTTGACATTTTGACAAGTGTAGACTCTGATGAGCCTCTGCAGCCTCCTTTTAAGCTTAGAAACTCTAAATGATGTTGTCAGTAGCTTAACACATCAACGAATACTCGGCGACTAGCAAAGGCTCTGATCAGACTGCGCGTATGCGCAGGCTGATCTGAGGCTTTGCTGGTTGCACATACCACATTGTTGAAAATCTCATACACTGGCTCAATTATCATAATCTTACACTAAAAAAAATGGCTTACCTTTAGCTATCTAATGATAGCTGTACATAAACTGGTCAAAATATGTTAAGCCCCATGTCAGTTTTTTTCCATTGGCATAATGTTCAATTCCCAAAGTTTAGTTGTTATTTCAAAAATATCTAAAACATTTGAAAACTCTTAAATCAACTCTAGTTTGACAACAATAGCTTAGGTGTATTTACACAAAGTTTCAATTAAAATTACCGATATCTTTTTATGTGTGCTTAAGTTTCCAAGAGTACCCATATTTGGTCAATTTTACTATAGGAATGATAGGGATCGAAACAGGACATTTACTGAAATGTGTAAAGCCCTATAAATGGAAAAGTTATCAATATCTATAAGCTTGCACATGTTAAAAAAAAATCCTGCAACTTCGCTGAAAATTGAATGCAAAAATCTTTATTGAGTAAAATGTTATGATAAAACAAAAATGGAACTTTTTGCATTAATCTATCTATAGGTAAAATTTTAGCTTGGGCTCAACCTATCTTAACCAGTTTACATGTTTATGGCATCATCTGTAATGATAATATTTACATGATATAATATATGATGGTACTGTCGTGCCAACCAAAAGTGACAGTGATGTAATACTTTGTTTACAATTGTTAAATAAAACATTAACTTGTACACTCCATTTGAGCTAATGTGAATCGATAGATAATGTGTGTATTAATCCTATCCTGCAGATAGGATTAATACACAAGTTATCTATCGATTCTAAGTCCCTTCAGGATAACTTTGTAAACAAAACATGACATCACTGTCACTCTTGGCTGGCAGGACAGTATATATTTTTATTTTCAAATTGACAGAATACAGGCCGAGTCTGTTAAATCCCTGGAGTTACAGATGGGTTCTAGAACAGGCAACACTGCTGCTCAATCTCCTGATTCTTTCATGGAGCCTTCTAGTACCTTAAGTCCTCCAAGTTCATCAGAAACGATTCCAAACCAGGAGAATTCCAAGATGTTCCAAGTAGACAGCACTTATGTGGCTATTGATGAAAGTAAACAACACACAGATAACAAACATACAACAAAAACCAAAATGGAACAATCAACCATTGATAATAATAATAACAAAATAAATGAAGACGTAGCCAAATCAACTTCAATGCCAGATGGAGAAAAGGATGCAACTGTGAGCTTGAGCAATGACAAAACAAACAATGAATTGAAAGGTATGGGATCAGTAATTGATGATCATACAGAAAGAACCAGTTGTAGAGTACAGTTAGAATTCCCACTTCATGATAGAAGTGTTGCTTTAGGTCCAAAGATACCATGTCCAATGGACAGTGATTTTAAAGTTTTTCCGTCTTCGGAGTCGGAAGATGAACTAGAATCTATTGATACATCATCCATGTCTGCTTCTTTTGGCCAGATGGACAGTGACTCTATTGCTGCTTATCAGCTCAGTAACTCCCAAGGTAGTGATAAAATTTCAACATATACATGCATCTAACCAGGGGTGTTGAAAAATACTGTGTCCAAATTTTGTCACTTGGTCCCAATTTCATTACGGACAAGTGAGTAATTTCTGTTCACTAGTCCTAGGACAAGTATACTGTTATGGATAAAGTACAATTAGAAAGCTCAAGATTAGTATTAGATTACATTTGTAGTAGAAAATACCTTAACATAATTCTGTTCTAGCAAAACTATGCAGATGCAGACTGGCAGTGACAATAAATTTATATTGTTCAAATTGTATTAACCCATACTATGCAGAATAAACTGAGATGAGCCACGACATGAGATTTCCAACAATGTGGTGTGTGCAACCAGCAAAGGCTCTCTCCGAGTCTACTCTTGTCAAAATGCTACATTGTTGGAAATCACATGTCACGTTATTTGCTATATTCTGATTTCCAAGTATTTGATTAATTAGGCCAAATTTAAAATTCTGTGGTTAGGGTTACCAACCCTACCTAAATCAACTGTTTTTTCAATGTTTTCATATGGTCCAATAATCTAATTGATAGTTCCCACTCAACCAATAATACTTGAACACATTAATAACTTGTCTTGCTAAGAAAAAAAGATTTTCTATATTTTTCCCCTATGTGGTCTATTGATTTTTGACATGGGCTAACCTATTTTTCAAAGGGAAGTAACTATTGGTTGAGTGGGAACTATCAATGTATTATGGGTTTAGCATGGTATGGGTTATACTTTATTCTTTATTTGGGCATGTAAAAAAATTCTTTGGACAAGTTCAATTTGTCCATTTGTTTGTCTCTGAACAAGCACTGATTTTGCGATGCTAACATCCCTAAATAACCATATGAGCCTTATTCTGTGATAATGGGGGCTTTTGTCCTCTGAAAAACTATTATTTTATTGAGATAAATATATGTGTTTTGGTCAGAAAAAAAATTGCTCTGGGTGCTTCAAAGAAGCACCTCTCTGACATTTCTTTTGATCTGACAGCCAAAAACATATTGCCTCGTCGTGACAAAACCTGTCTTCGGGGTTTCCGACAAAGCGACACTCAAACCAGCCTTCTCAGCTACAGAGACTAGCTAGCAAATTGAAGTTTCGCTCTTAGAAAGTCTAGATATGATTCTTTCTAATACGCGAATAACAAAGGTGCTGATCAGACTGCGCGGATGCGCACCCTGATCTGCACCTTTATTGTTCGCAAACCACCGAAGACAGGTTTTCTCGCATTGAGGCCCATATGTTTTATAGAAAATGCTTAAAAAAAGTTTAGTTAATAAACATGTCTATTTTGTGATTCCAATATATGCCATATTTATATAGTAATAAGCACACTAGGTAGGCCCCAACCCCGAAGGCACTGTTTTAAATCAAAACTGCTTTTCCGATCGCCAAAAACAGTGTTTTTGTGATTGAAAATGACAATCATAGAATTAGGGGATAATTGTATTAAAAACTTTCATTTGGGGAGGTAAATCGTCGAATATACGGTTGCAAATTTAGTTTTATGGTGATGCACCGACGATATACCTCCCCAAATGAAAATTATAAATATGGTTATCCCCATTCTAATGCTTCTGCAGTCTCTGCTCAATTTGGAAGGCCCATCAAGCAGCACTTCATATGATGTAATTAATGACGTCAAACTATTTCCAACAGTATATCACAGGATATACAATGGAAAAATTTTGACATTATCTAATCAGACGTCGGGTTACAAATGCAAGTGCATTAGAAAGCAAACATAATGATAGCCAATTTGTGTATTTTTGAAATCCAAATGGTAGTTTTTGACAATCAAAAACACAGTTTTGTTATTTACTCTTTGCCTACTAGTGTCGTCTGCTGATAACTTTCTAAACAGTTTTGACCCAGAACAGGAAAATATTTTTCTTATTTCTCAACCAAAACATATGTTGTGGGTACTCAAAATAACCGTCTTAATGAGATGGTTCATTTGAGCACCCAAAATATATATGCAAAATTTTTCTGGTAAGAAAATATTTACAATTTTTCACATTTTGTTTATCTAAACCTGTGTAAGAGTTAAGGCAAAGATTAGGATAAAAGTTTTATGAACAAAGCTGTTGGACAGGGTAGGACAGATCACTATAAAGTTCTGGCCTAGGCCAAAAAAAATACCTGTGTTTAGGGTAACCCGACCCTACCTAAATTCACTAGTGCAACCTAGATTTGTTTAAGGTTTTCTGGAAAAAAATATATAATTTTATGCATTTTGAAAGGCGAAATGCAATTTCAAAATGCATAAAATTATATATTTTTCCAGAATAGAAAATGATTTAAAAAAAAATGTGTGCCTACTCTAAATTAATTTTTCAGACCAGTTACCGGAAACACACAAATTTTTTTGTTTGGCCCTATCAATTTACCCGATGATACACGAACCCAATGAAACACTACTGTAGCTTTTCTGATGAATTTTACTGAAAGCACAAAATGGTATTTACAAAGATTTTTGTTTTTTGTTTGATTTGATTCTTTACGTCCCATCAACAATCTTTCAGTTAAACAGGGACGGGTCTTCCTGGGTTGAACCAGTTCTAAGCTAGGATAAATGTGTCTTGCTCAAAGACCACAACACAGTGACGCCAGTGAGGCTCAAACCCGCCGCCCCTCGGTCTTGAGTCAAGCACTCTACCACTGAGCCACTGTGCTCCCTACAAAGATTGCTGTATGATGTGGCATTAGCTGTAAGCACTCGTGCTGAAACATTCTAGTTTTTTAAGCTAGCTTGATCTTGTATGGGCCTCGATGCGAGAAAACCTGTCTTTGGTGTTTGCGGACTACAAAGGCCCAGACCATCCTGCACATCCATGCAGACTGATCAGTGCCTTTATGATTTGCTTTTTGACAAGTAACATACATAACCTTGCCACAAGTGAAATTCCAATTTTCTAGGTAGACTCTGTAGCTGAGGAGACTGGTTTGATTGCAGCTTTGTCGGAAACCCCAAAGACAGGTTTGTCCCATTGAGGCCCATATTATGTACCTAGTGCATAGATGACCACCTAAGGATCAAACAATCATCTGCATTAAACCATTTAATCAAAATGGAATTTCCCAGTATTATCAATTGGAGCAGTCCATATTCGTTTTAAGGGCTAATAGGTTGTAAATTTTATTTTTATCAAAATTCTAATTGAATTTTCTGTAAGCAAACAGTGGAGACCCTGATCAGACGCCGCATGCTGCGGTGTCTGATCTGGGTCTGCAATGTTTGTCTATGTCCCACAAAAAGAACACTAGGTTTAACTGGGTTAATGCAGTTTCCCCCAGTCTCTCTGCTGTACATAAAAAATATGAAAAACAGAATGAAAATTCAGAGGCACTTTTCAATACAGATTTAAGGACGATTCAAGAAAGCTCTCAATGTTCAATTCTTAAACCCTTGCAAACCTGTATCGCTATTGGATACAGATTAATTTAAATGTAATGCAAATTACAAAAAAAATCCATGACCCTTAACTATCAAGATATGAATGCTACTGTCATGCCAAACAAGAGTGATGTGCCAACCTAGAATGACAGAGACTTGGCATTTTGTTTACGATTGCATAGTAAAACATTAACTTTCACATTCTACTTGAGCTAATGTTAATCAATAGATCACTTGTATATTAACCCTATCCTAGGATTAATACACAAGTGATCTATCGATTCTAACTTCCTGATAACCTTGTAACAAAACATGACATCACTGACACTCTTGGCTGGCAGGACAGTACCAATAGCACTGTTTGTCATTGTCTACTAAGAATGGAAACCCCTAAATGGTTACTTTTGCAAACAGTGAAAACCAAAATGATCAGGGTCTGCACTATTTCAAGGTTCATACAGGCAAATTTGTGTAAAATTCAAGGACTTTTAAAGACTTTCCCACTGTTTTCAAGGACTGAAAATTTATGAAAAAACTGATTTACATGTAACAATTCTATTTTTGAAATGCTAGACTGCATTACTAAAGATATAAATTTTAGAAAATTAGTATAAAATTGAAGTGCCTTTAGTTGGTGCAATAAAGGCACCACAATTTTATACTGATTTAGGTCTTCAAAGACAGTGTTGAATCCTCCTGTAAATGGTAAAATTCAAGGACTTTTCAAGGCCTTTGAGTGTTTTTCAATTTCTTTTAAACGCAAATTTAATTTTCAAGGACTTTTAAAGTCAGTCCTGTATATTAAAGTACTTTTCAAGCCTGTGCGAACCCTGTATTTGCTGAGACATAATCAATCTTCAAAGAAAGAAATACATGATCTTTTCAAAGTATAACCTGTGACCCATCAATATATGCAATGGACCATCCTGACTTTATTGTATGTACATGTAGCTTTATGGAAAATTCTATTGGTCTGAAAAAGGTTAAACTATCTATTGTTTAACTTCTGCTTGCATATCTTCCAAGCTTTCATCAATAATTGCTTTTTTCTCTTCAAAATAGTTCTTGTACCAGTCTATATTCTCTTGTTTCTGTTCCACTGTGAGGTAGGGGTTCTTGGACATCCCCATACAGACCATTTCCATGAAGATCCTGATAGGGCCGTCCTGTGGAAAATCTTCTAGAAGGTCTTCAAGAAAGATGTGCTGCTCAAATCCTACATTGGCCTCACTCTCCCAACCTGTATGAGCGAACAAACACAGGTTTAGATAAACAAAATTTTTCAGCGTAAAATTGTAAATATTTTCTTACCCATCTCCTTTAACATATGTTTTGGGTGCTCAAAAGAACCGTCTCATTGAGACGGTTCTTTTGAGTACCCACAACATATGTTTTGGTTGAGAAATAAGAAAATTAAATTTTCTTTACGCACTCTTAACTAAAGTCCTGACAAAGATCTTAAGCCCTACTAATTAGATCTACACCAAGTTCACAGTACTTGTAAATAAAGAAATGTATCCAAGAGGGATGATCAAAAAGTTCTCCCCTTGTACTTCGGGCTACCAGGGAATAAAAATTTGACCATGACTTTTCAATAAAATCTCCCTTCAAGGCAAAACACTAAGCCCATCTCTATTTGAGTTTTCTTATCTTTTTAAAATAGGCCTTTTCCTGGTCCCCTAAGAAACTTGTTTATTGCCTCAATGACGCCTTATTGCTTCCAAACTTTTGTTTGTTTGTTTGATTTGATTCTTTACGTCCACTCAACAATCTTTCAGTTATGCGGGACGGGTCTTCCTGGGTTGAACAAGTACTAAGCTAGGATAAATGTGTCTTGCTCAAGGACCACAACGCAGTGACGCCGGTGAGGCTCGAACCCGCGGCCCTTCGGTCTCGAGTCAAGCACTCTACCACTGATCCACTGCGCTCCCTTGCTTCCATACTGTGTACCATGAAGATGTGTTTTCAGTTTTGGGAACAGATAGAAGTCAGGAGCCATGTCAGGAGAATATGGGGAATGAGGAAGGATTTCAAATCCACATTCAGTCACAGCAGTCATGGCAACTTGTGATGTGCCAGCAGAGGTGCTGTCCTGCAAGAGCAGAACACTATGACACAGTTTTCCTTGTCTCTTTTATGCAATTTCCTGGGATAGCCACCTCAACTCACCTGCATAATATGCACTGTTTAACGTGTGACCTTGCTCAAGATAATCATCTGCTCACTTTTTTCAAAATGAGAATTAAAATATCAAAAATTCTTAAAGATTACCAAACAGATTGAATCCGTCGGTCCTGATCTGTGTTTAAACTGGTTGCCAAGGTTATCAGTGACAACACAAGTCGCTGCTTACAAGGAAAAATTTATCACTTTACCTTAGAAAGATATTAGAATTCAGGACCAATTACTAACCTTGCTCATTATCTATGGGGAATTTCCATAGTTTCCCCTCCTCCGTCCACCTTATCTGTTCTTCAAAAGCATTAGAGGGTGGTCGGTAGGCATTTTCCCTCCTTTCTTCTTCTTTTACTATGTCAAAAAGAGTTTTTTTGACTGAAATATGACAAAACAAACATGTTAGCACAGGTTCAGATAAACAAAAAAATTTCAGCGTAAAAATGTAAATATTTTTTTACCCATCAGATTTAACAATGTTTTGGGTGCTCAACAGAACCGTCTCATTGAGACGGTTCTTTTGAGTACCCACAACATATGTTTTGGTTGAGAAATGAGAAAATTAAATTTCCGTTACCCACTCTTAACTTAAGTCCTGTGTTAGTCAATTTATGCATGGAGAAAGCTTCTACATGTATTTCACTCCATTTGAGCCGTGATATGTGATTTCCAACAATGTGGCATTTTAACATGAATAGACTCAGACGAGTCTGTGCAGCCTCCTGTTAAGCTTAGAAACTCCAAATGATGTTCAGTCAGTAGCTTAACACTCATAGAATATTTAAGCGACTGGCAAAGGCTCTGATCAGACTGCACGTATGCGCAGGCTGATCTGAGGCTTTGCTGGTCGCACATACCACATTGTTGGAAATCCAACATCACGGCTCATTTTCATTTCATGGGTGTCAAGTTGATTTGATACTCTAAAAAACTTTACACAAGTTAAAATACTTACTTCACTAATTAATCAGAGACCCAAATTTTAATTTCAAGATATTCAGGTGTGGTACTTGATTGAATTGATTCCTGATCTTTGCCACCTTTCTTACTTTTTTAGACATATTTTGTCAAGATCTCCCCTTTAGCTACATATTCATAATTTTTTAGCCTAAAATTGTATTTTCTTATTCATCAGTTTTTGGGTGTTCAAAAGAACCGTCTCAAGTATCAATGAGACTTTTCATTTAACTACCAACAACATATGTTTGGTTGGAAAATAAGAAAAACAAGAAATTGTGTTTATGAAACAATGCGCCCCCAACCATATGCTTGTCCAAAGGATGATCTCACCAGGTAATCTACTCACCATCTTCTATCAGCTGACGAAATCTGAGGCTACTAACTGTAATGGTTTTCGAGATATCTTTATTAAAAGTTTTTTATGTCCAAATTTGCAAATGGTAATAACCCGAAAAAATACAAAGGGCAATAACTAAAAAAAAAACTTTTTCTTAAATTTTCATGTTATACTTTTTGGCTACAAATTTCACTATGACCCTTTAAAAGGGACATAACTCAACAAAGGGAGAAAATTTGGATTAAAAAAATATAGGTCAACTATTCTTTGATGACAAATCTATTTATGAAATTTCAAAACTGTAACTTAATTTTTGTAACGGAAGAATGGACGGATGAGCCCAAAGCAATATGCCGCTTCAACTTTTTCAAAATTGGGGGCATAATTAAATTTTAATATTACAGTCTTAATTACTAGCCTCAATAATTCAAAGGCAAGTTGTTTTTTCAGGGATGAGAGTCAGATTGAGTTTTGGTTTATGGTTTTATGTCCCAGTCAACAGCTATGGTCATGTCCAGACTGTCAGTTCACTATGCCACACTTTTTCCTGGGTAAGCTTGACAAAGGGGTTAATCTGAACTTCAGGCACATACTTTCACTTGTAACTGACAACAGCCTCCTAATTAAATATCATACAAAAAGACATAAAGTTTAAAGGATAATTTAAGTCAAATTTTGATTGTCCTAAAAGTCAGAACACTAAAAATATTTTTTTCAAGCATTTGATATTTCAGAAATTAAATTTCAGAAATAAAGCTTTAGTTGGAAATTTTAGAATGTTGTTTTAACCATGATCGAAAATTATAAAGAAGAAATATTCGAGAGGCGTTCAAATATGAATGCAACCAGCTTTATAAATTTCTTCACATATATGCTAGGACTAAATGTTACACACTTTCTATAAAGTAATCTTTATAATGGCACCAGACATAAACTAAAATTCCTAGAAACGCATGTGTCGCCCGGCAAGAAGAAGTCAAACAAGGCAAACTAGAATTGTCAGAAAATCTGACTACAGCCCCTCTGCAGCCCTTTTCATGTAAGAAAAAGGCCAAGTTCTAAAGATTTAGCAGGAAAATCTTGAGGACATCAATCAAGTGCCTTAGCTCTGTTACAAACAAGATTTTGTCAATATGAAATATGGTGATATTCTGACAATTTGTTCTAAGTTTATTGAGCTGAAACGAAATTTTGGCATTAACCAAGGGCCATAACTCCGGTACTTATTAGCGAAAAATGATGATGCGTAACAATCCCAAGCTAGATCTTGTCAATATAAGTGCATATATAAAATATGGTAAAATTCTGTCAAGTTGTTCTCAAGTTATAGAGGAAACAAAATTTTGGCATCAATCAAGGGCCATAACTCTAGTACAGATGTGCTAAAAATGATGTGTAGCAATCCCAAGCTAGATCTTGTCACTATTAATGCATATATAAAATTTGGTGAAATTCTGTCCATTTGTTCTCAAGATATTGAGCGGAAACAAAATTTTGGTGCAAATCCAGGGCTATAACTCTGGTACAAATGTACGAAAAGTGACGTGTAACAATCCAAAGCTAGATCTTACAAATATGAGTGCATATATTAAATTTGGTGAAATTCTGTCCATTTGTTCTCAAGATATTGAGCGGAAATGGAATTATGACAAACGGAATGACGGAGAGACGGAATGAAGGACTGACAAAATGACGGACAACCCAAATCCAATGTAGCCCCACTTTTTCAAAGCGGGGCTATAAAAATGATAAACATATTCTGCATAATGAGTAAAAGTTATGTAATGAAGTCTATGATAGCTCTGCGTACATAATGACAAATTCTTCACGTTTACACACCAAAAAATGCAATTTCAAGGCAGTTTTACTATCATATGATAAACAAATCTAATCTTTGTGCTCCAGTATTATTGAATTTAATATTAAACTTGTTGCCGTGGGAAAGATAAAACGAACAGCCACCATAGGGCCAGATAAGGATAGTTTGCGCACCTAAAATTGCATTTATTTTCTTACCCATCAATTTAAACATGAGGCGGTTATTTTGAGTACCCATAAAATATGTTTTGGTTGAGAAATAAGAAAAATAATTTTCAAATACGCACTGGAGGCCTGGCCTCACATCGATCAGTGATGTCATTGTAATGTTAAAATTATTATTATATCACCATGTCACATCTCAAAGTATGGTACGGCAGGCGATATATTTTTCTATGGGTGGTTGGTGCGGAAAGTTTTCAAATTATATGGGTCATTGGTGTTCGACCAAATCTAATTACATGGGTGGTTGGTGTTTCGCTGCGTGGAAGGGGAAGAAAGAATATTATCTGCCAAATAAAAAGAGAAAAGTTTTATCTAATCTAGCCAAAAAATGCGTAGAGCATAGCAAACTGCTGCGGAAATGGCCATTTTTGTTTATGCCAAATCGTCTAAACTTGGATGTTTCCGTCGAATATTGGTAAAAAACAGTACCCAAATAAACTCCCCAATAGTGGCTTATGTGGCGGTCATTACTTCACTTGGGAAACATTTATTTTTCAGAAGAATTTATTCAAGGAAACAACGCTCTAGGGTAATTATGCTACTGGTAAAAGCCAATACCTGTAAAAACCTGTACCAATAAAGACTGAAACTGGAGATTGGAATAATGCGTTTTACCTGCAAGTTTATTTTGTCAATACTGAGAAAGATGCACAGTTGATTACACTCATAATAAATGTGAATAGATCTGTTTGATTGCTTTGCACAGATAAGGTAGTGCCTAAGTTCATATTATTTTTTCTGCTGAGGCTTTCAATTTGCTTTATGGCACACTCAGTCTCTCATGACCCCCCCCCACCCCCACCCCTATTTTCTTTCCTTAAAACGACCCAATGTCTTGCTGTGACATTTAATTTTGGCAGCAAATGTGGTACCAAAGACCGGCATTGATGTGAGCAAAATGTGGTGTTCAATGCCTGAATTCGCCCGCCTATTTTGGACGATCTCCGTCGTCTACACCCCGAGTCCAGAGGAGGCTCTGCGAACAAGCCGCTGGGGAGTTGGGGAGTTAATCACAGAGATGTGCATGCGTACTTGCAACTGTTTGGTATAAACATCCGGTTTGCGATTGCTGTATGTTTACCTTTGTTTCATCTTCTCTAAAGGAAAAATGCATTTTACGTGTCGAACCCGACGTTTAGCCAATGCGAGTGGGCAAATGGGGAATTTTACACCACTGTGCCTTAGGAAAATTGATAGTCGGTGTACGGAACTTTCTGATTACATGAGTGGTTAGTGTCGGAGAAAATTGAATTCCATGGGTGGTTGGGTAAAAAAAAAAAGTGCCGTCTTCCCCTCCCAGGTGTTTTTTTCTGGAATAGCCCTTATTCGTTTGATGATGGGATAGAAAAATCCATCCCTCAGGATCATCGTTTGTCATCATTCGGCAGGCCTCATGATGCTAAACAGCAATCCTCGTGACAAATTTTTCTATCCCACCCTCAGACTCATGATGGTTTCTAATATTACATACTTGGTAATCCTTCAAAAGCTGCCATATCTTCTGGGTCAAACACATGTATCGCTTGACCCTTGAACTCTCCTGATGCAGTAAACCTAGAGATGAAGAAAAGAAGAAATGTTTCTTATTATACATAACCTAAAATTATCAGTTCTGAAATCAAGACCAGGGGCCTATTGTCTATGGGAACAAAGCATTAGGACCATCAAATTAGGAAAACTGAATACTGGACAGCCATTTCAAATATAGTATAAAGCTATGACATATTTGTTACTTTAATTGCCCTTCATAAGGGTAATGAAAATTTGCATAAAAATGTGAATGAAAACCTGTTTTCATTCTGCAGGTTTTCATTCACAGGGCTTACCCTGGCTCAGAATTTATTGTAGCCAATACTTTGGCCAAATGGAAAAAGTTGGAGACAAATGAAATTGACTTTAGCCAAGGTTTTAGTCAGAAGGTAATTTCATTCATCAAGTTGTTTCGTATTTAACTCTTTGTCCGCTAGTGGTGCTGATAACCTTTGCAAACAGTTTGGACCCAGATCAGGTCTGACAAAATATCGGGCCTTATCTGGGTCCAAACTGTTTGACACCCTGATGGTATTAAAAGAATCCAGCATCCAAGGAGTAAAATATGGCACATTAATAAAGTGTGAAGGAATAGTAGTATTGGAAAATCCAAAAGCTGATCAAAATACACTTTTTCACAAATATGTAATTTTGAACAACCTAGACTGTACTTTTAGCCAATGACTTATATTTGTAGCCACTCTACATTTTTAGTAGCAAATGGCTACAATGGCTAACGGCAGGGTGAGCCCTGATTCATTTCTTTAATGCAAATCTGCATTGATCTGTATTTTTGCTGTCTTGTTTATAAGATGAAGTTTTCTCCAAACTGAAGAACTAGGAAATCAGTAACAATATACACCATTTTAGGGCGCTTTTAAGTGGCATAGGTGAAAGTTCAAAATTTCCAAAATCCTGAACTTTTGAAAATCAAATCATAAAACTTGCAGTATGCCTAAAAATACCATCAATTTCAAGTTTAAATGGTCAATTGTCTTTAGATAAACTGAAATTCAATCAAAGAAGCCATAAGAATCTGCCTAATTCAGGGTTTGGAGGCTGACTTTCTGTGGAAAGTCAGCCTCAAAATCCTGAATTCAGGAATAATCCTGAAAGCTTTCACACATGCATACAGAAAAGGGTGTCATACAAACAAGGGTAATGCTATATGCAGCTTGTATTGAGCAGAGGACTAAGTGGCTTGCTCAAGGACACAATGCAGTGCCTCCAGTGAGGCTCGAACACTCAACCCCTTGATCTCAAGTCAAGCACTCTACCACTGAGTCAACCACACTCCTCATTCCTTACTTTATGTCGAGAAGAAATAACTTTACATAAAATATGGCACAATTCACTCACCCATCACTATAATAGCGACCCCTCCTTGTATCCGGCATCTGAAACCCAGGCCGTTTCTCTGCACCCTGCCCTTGAGATCCACTTTTCTTCTGTCTAGATGTAGGCAGCAACTTTTCCTCCATTGCTAGTTCTTTTTCTGAAATCATATATGGACCCAATGGGAACAGCCTTGGCCAATTCTGTAGAATCTGACCTCGGATGTTCATTAATGATCTACTTTGACAATGTGATAAGGACGTCACATAAACCATGCCAACACAATCACAAGTTTGATTTCAGGGTTCATACAGGCAAGTTTGTGTAAAATTCAAGGACTTTTCAAGGACAACTAAAAGACTTTCCTACTGTTTTCAAGGACTGAAAATTTATGAAAAATACTGATTTACATGTTAAAATTCTACTTCTGAAATGTTAGAGTCCATTACTAAAGATATTAATTTTAGAAAATCAGTGTAAAATTATGGTGCCTTTATTTGGTGCAGCACATGCTGCACCAAACAAAGGCACCACAATTTAATACTGATTTAGGCCTCAAAAACAGTGTTGAAATCTCTTGCAAATGATATAATTCAAGGACTTTTCAAGGCCTTTAGGTGTTCTTCAAGTACTTTTCAAGGCAAAATTTATTTTCAATGACTTTTCAAGACAGTCCTGTATGTTCAAGTACTTTTCAAGTGTGTGCCAACCCTGGATTTGCAGTGAAACAAAGGGTATCAACAATCCAGGATAAACATTGTTGGAAGGAAGATGCAATAACAATATGTCTGACATCAGATTCTATGACAGTTCCGACTTAAAGACTTATCTGTAGATAAGATGGTTTGGGTCTGATGTTGTGTCCGTTGTCACACCAACCAGGGTTTAACTGTTGGATATCTTTTGCTACGGTATTCAGTTGTATGTACTTTTTGAATCTTGATTTAAATGTACTAGGAGATGATTAGTAGATAAGTTAGGATCTCTCACGCTAACCAAACAATTTGCTTCTAACAACAGTCAGGCATAAAAGAAAATCTGCAAAATGACATTTTGATGGTCTTAAATGCAACAAATATAAGGTCTATAATTAGCATTAAAAATTCCATAGAAAACTATTTCAAGTTACCATGGTTACCATCTGAATCAGAATGCATATATTAGTGACTTTTTTGGCTATAATCAACAATATGCAAAAAAGTGCAACAAATATAAGGTCTATAATTAGCATAAAAATTCCATAGAAAACTATTCCAAGTTACCATGGTTACCATCTGAATCAGAATGCATATATTAGTGACTTTTTTGGCTATAATCAACAATATGCAAAAAAGTGCAACAAATATAAGGTCTATAATTAGCATTAAAAATTCCATAGAAAACTATTCCAAGTTACCATGGTTACCATCTGAATCAGAATGCATATATTAGTGACTTTTTTGGCTATAATCAACAATATGCAAAAAAGTGCAACAAATATAAGGTCTATAATTAGCATTAAAAATTCCATAGAAAACTATTCCAAGTTACCATGGTTACCATCTGAATCAGAATGCATATATTAGTGACTTTTTTGGCTATAATCAACAATATGCAACTTCACAACATTGTGAATATTTTAAGGCTTGCTTTTGGCTTCCTATACATACCTTATGGAAGTCTATATTATTCATTTTGGCGAAGTAAAGTGGTTTTAAAAGTGTAGATTTCAGACAATTTTTTTTATTTTTGTAAAGGGTGAGGACATTAATTTGGATCATGAGTGTATAAAAGATAGAGAGCTAATCTTTGCAGTTTTGGATAGGTCAGTTAATAGTTTTTGTGGCAGCAAGATAGGCTAGACCCAATAAACAGTCACAAACATTTCAGAAGATTCCGAAATGACAGGCATAATAATTTACCAAAAATTTGGTAATTATGCAAAATGTCACCTAAGTAACACGGTGGATAGCATCATTTTGGAATATTGCACCAAGTATACAGTCAAACCTCTATTATTCGAAGTGCCAGGGACCGCATGAATCCTTTCGAATAATCGGTAGTTCGAATGATCGAAAAGGGAGTTTTCGGATATTTTCGGAAAAGCTCGGACCTTTCATAGAACGTCATTGTTTGCCAGAGTTCGCAACTTCAACTCGTGTTTTCCGTGAAGTAATTATATAATCGGAACATATGTCAAAGCATTAAAGAAAATGAGCTTCTTGGAGGTTGTGGTCTCATTGTCTCTTATGCTTTGCAGGTCCAAGAACGCCGAAAAGAAAGAAAATCCGATCTTTATTGACATCTACTACATGTATATACATGTAACAACATCGATAGCAACAATGAAAATAACGGTTAAATGTAGATTGACGAACCATTTACTGACGAAATACTGTCTCCTTTTAAATCGCCCTAATGTCATAAGGTCTCCATTTCAGCTAGCACACAGCGTCGGGCCATCAACGGCCCACCTCAGATAGGCCATTGAGATGGCATATCGCTGGCAGGCTGTTGGTGGCCTGACGTTGTGTACTTTTTAGGCTGCGAAATTCTCTTTTATTTCAGTGAAAACATACGATTTGGGTGTTTAAAAGAACCGTCTCGCTAAGCATCCAAACCAAGGTTTTGGTTGTTTTCCCTCAATCATAAAATTGTGTTTTAGGCATTCAAAAGAAATGTTTCGATGAGACGGTTCTTTTGAGCACCCAAAACGCATGTCCGTGATATTCGTCTATTATCGAAATTGTTATTTTTGTTGTTCAAAGTCGGTGCGCTTGGTGTGTTCGCTTATATACACTGGTCAAGAATAAATCAAAGGATGCGAGACGATCAAATTTTAGCTCATTTATGCCCCTAATTAGACATTTAAAAAAACATCAAACAAAACCATCATTGCAGATGACCTTAATAAAAGACACCATTTACTCACTTATCGGTTCATAACGTAATAGTGTGAACGTTAATCCGGTGTCAATTACCTGTTGCAACTTTGTTTGCTAATTCACTCAGGTGTGTAAATCGAACTTGACCAAACAAAGCAATCATGATCACCATGCGTGACTTTTGGACTTCGAATCTTGAAGGGTAATTAAATAGCACTTTCTTCAATCGGGACCGACGAATCACTTCGGAAAATTGAATTTTTCGGATAATCGAAATTCGAATAATTGGTAGTTTTATTGCAATAGATAATAGAGAAAAAATTCGGGACTGTCCATCGTCTTTGAATAACCCAGTAGTTTCGGATAATCGGCGTTCGGATAACCGAGATTTGACTGTATTTTTGTTTGTTTTGATTCTTTACGTCCCATCAACAATTTTTCAGTTAAACAGGGACAGGTCTTCCTGGTATGAACCAGTACTAAGCTAGGATAAATTTGTCTTGCTCAAGAACCACCATGCAGTGACGCAGGTGAGGCTCGCACCTGCAGCCCCTTGGTCTCGAGTCAAGCATGCTACCACTGAGCCACTGAGCTCCCATCACCAAGTATATGACTGGTGCACAAATTGTAAATATTGAACTATCCAATTAAACTGGCTGCATCAAAAATGGCCGCTGAAGGATAGAAATTCGGCTATTTGGGGCAAATTTAGCCGACCGCTGGCTGCATTTGACAGGTGCTTGCTTAATAAAGGTGCACTTGCATTAGAAATTGTTTGGGGGATTTTGAAATGGCCGCTTAAAGGATGGTCACGCTTAATAGAGGTGCCGTAACAGCAGGTTTGACTGTATAATTTCCAAATAAAGTTATATTTCTTTTGCTGAATATTGCTTTTGTCTAGGCAAACAGTGTAGACCTTAATGAAATGCTGCATTATGTGGCATTTCATCTAGCAGGACTTTAGTTAAGAGTGCGTAATGATAAACTATTTTTCTTATTTCTCAACCAAAACATATGTTGTGGGTACTCAAAAGAACCGTCTCAATGAGACGGTTCTTTTGAGCACCAAAAACATATGTTAGAACTGATGGGTAAGAAAATATTTACAATTTTACGCTCAAAAATTTTGTTTATCTAAACCTGTGATCTAGGTCTTCACTGTTTGCCAAAGTACTTATTTTGGAGTCAACAGTAAACAAAAGGTTCAAATTCTAATCTGTAGCATACCTCTCTGTTTTTTTTCAAGTATGTGGTCATCTTCTATTTTCTTTTTAGTCATTACCGGCATGTCTTTCAGTAATTTTCTGAAAACAATAAAATAATCAGTTATATTTACATTCTCAGTGTAGTTGCCTTAGATGAAACCAACATTTATGGCTACTTGCATTTCTCAATGCAAAACATTGAAATGTCATGTGATCTAGACTGCGCCTCTAGGCGGAGTAACGTATATGTGAGCCAATAATGTTCTTTGCTTATCGACATTTGCGTGACGTCATTCACGTATCCCCACTACGTTTTGTTCAAGAGTTTCGCTCCCTGGCTGTTCCAACACCTCCGTTACAAATAAAATGTTTCATTTTATAAGGATAACTGATGGGGTCGGGTGGACGATAATTCAGTATATTTGATTGATAATATATATTGTAGATATAAGGATTGAAATGCATATTTTAAGCCTGCACTGGATGATGAAAAACATTAGCTATTTTAATGTGTCCCAGAAGCCCTTCAGGTTTCACAGACATTAAAATAGCTAATGTTTTTCATCATCCAGTGCAAGCTTAAAACTAGAGGACCTGACGGTCCTGAAGCGCTCACCTGATCTCCTTAATAATGTTAAATAGGTCAAGATCAACTACGGCTTATAATGAAACATATTTCGTTTTATGGGGGTTGCGGCCATTTCGGTCAAGTGGCCTAAAACAATCTAATGAATACTCCATCAAACAGCCCAGTGATTTCTGAGGAAAAGATGTTTAGATAGGTATGTGGCAGTCCAAATGAATGGCCTTGGATAAAAGGTCACAGGTCAGCTTGACATTTGGTACTTATATAAAGCCATTGTCTCATTAGGTTTAACATTTCTTGCAAGTATTATGATTTCAGCCTAAACAGTTATAGAAAAATGAACATTAAGATTTTCAAGATTTATCCCATATAAAAGCATTAGGAATCAAATTTGACCTTGCCATAATGTAGGTCAAGGTCAACCTAGATTCATCATTTGTGCAAATCTGGTAGGGCCCACATCCCCAATGCTACATACCAAGTCCCAAGGCCATTGGCCTTTTGGTTCCAGAGTAGAAGATATTTAAAGGGTTTTTACCATATATGGGCATGGTGGCCATCTTGGTCATGTGGCCAGTACAATTGGTATAAATTTTGGTTTACCTATCATGAGGAGTCTTCATATGAAATTTGAGTTCAATTGGCCAAGTGGTTTCTGAGGAAACTATGTTTTAATGTGTTGACGGGACTCCAATATGAGCGACCTTGGCTGAAAAGTTAAAGGTCAACCTTGACCTTTGAAACTTATTTATAGCCATTGTCTCATTAGGTTTAACATATCAAGTGAGAATAATGACTTTGGCTTCAACAGTATTCAAAAAATCAACTTTTCAATAAAAATTCCATTTAAATGCATTAGGAAGCAAATTTGACCTTGACGTTAAGTTGGTCAAGGTCAACTTAGGATCATCATTTGAACAAACTTGGTAGGCCCCACATCCCCAATGCTACATACCAAGTCCCAAGGTCACCGGCCTTCTGGTTCTGGAGAAGAAGATTTTTAAAGGGTTTTTACCATATATGGGCATGGCAGCCATCCACGTCATGTGACCATAATATTTTGTATAAATTTTGGCTAAATTAGCATAAGAAGTCTTCACATGAAATTTGAGTAAAATTGGGCCAATGGTTTGTGAGAAAACTATGTTTTAATATATTGATGGGACTCCAATATGAGCAACTTTGCTAAAAGGTCAAAGGTCAACCTTGACCTTTGGAACTTATTTATAGCCATTGTCTCATTAGGTTAAACATATCAAGTGAGAATAATGACTAAGGCTTCTACAGTTTTAAAAAAATCAACTTTTCATAAAATTTCCCATGTAAATGCATTAAAAAGCAAATTTGACCTTGACGTTAAGTAGGTCAAGGTCAACTTAGGATCATCATTTGAACAAACTTGGTAGGCCCCACATCCCCAATGCTACATACAAAGTCCAGAGGTCATCGGCCTTCTGGTTCTGAAGAAGAAGATTTTTAAAGGGTTTTTACCATATATGGGCGTGGCAGCCATCTTGGTCATGTGACCAGGACCATTTGAACAAACTTTCGTTCCCACGTCCTGAGGAGGCTCCATATGAAATTTGAGTTCAATTGGCCCAGTGGTTTCAGAGGAGAAGATGTTTGAAAATGTTGACGGACGGACGGACGACGGACGGACGGACAGACGCCGGAGTCACTGGTATACTATTAGCTCACCCATGAGCCTTCGGCTCAGGTGAGCTAAAAATAAGAATTTCAATCCTTAAGTCCACTTTGATTGAATATTAGGGCTGACTATTGATGCCAATTATGATAGTATCACTATCATGGAAACCACTATCACGGTACTATCACTATTGTGGCATCCTATCATTATCAGAATACCATCAGGTTTTCTCAACAATGATCCTTAAACATGGCTAAGAGTAGAAGAATGAGTTATGAACAAAGCAGCTGGTAGTAGTTGTCTGTATAATGTGCTTGATTTAATCTATTTGTGTGTTGGTTGGCTATTAAAATGAATATACTTTGATTATTATTAATTTTAAGCCATGATAGTATAATAAACGGTACACCTATCAATAACTTCTTTTGAGAAACCGTCTGTCTAATTCCCTTGTGATTGTTGAGGGTTTAAAATTGTTAGACTAATAATCCCTGGTGTGGCAGTGATCAACTGTCAAAATGCCTAGTATTGGGCACCCATGTAGGAAAAAATAACTGTCATATTCCTGTTTTCAAATTTCTTGGTTGCAACACATTTCTTAGTTAGAAAACAGTCTATATTTGTTGGAGCCAGACTCAGCCAGTTATAAAAAAACTAAACAAAATATAAAATAAACTAGAGGACCTGAAGGTCCTGAGGCGCTCACCTGATCTCTTTAATAATGTTAAAATAGGTCAAGGTCAACTACAGCTTATAATGGAACACATTTTGTTTTACCATATATGGGGGTTGCAGACATTTTGGTCAAGTGACTTAAACAATCTAGTGAATAATCCATCAAACAGCCCAGTGATTTCTGAGAAACAGATGTTTAGATAGGTGTGTGGCAGTCCAAATGAGCGGCCTTGGATAAAAGGTCACAGGTCAGCTTGGCTTTTGGTACTTAATACAAGATTTTTCCCAAATAAATGCATTAGGAATCAAATTTGACCTTGCCATAAAGTAGGTCAAGGTCAACCTAGATTAATCATTTGTGCAAATCTGGTAGGGCCCACATCCCCTATGCTTCATACCAAGTCCCAAGGCCATTGGCCTTTTGGTTCCAGAGAAGAAGACATTTAAAAGGTTTTTACCATATGTGGACGTGGTGGCCATCTTGGTCATGTGACCAGTACACTTGGTATAAATTTTGGCTAACCTATCATAAGGAGTCTTCATATGAAATTTGAGTTCAAATGGCCTAGTGGTTTCTGAGGAAACTATGTTTTGATGTGTTGATGGGACTCCGATATGAGCGACCTTGGCTGAAAAGTTAAAGGTTAACCTTGACCTTTAAAACTTATTTATAGCCATTGTCTCATTTGGTTCAACATATCAAGTGAGAATAATGACTTTGGCCTCAACAGTTTTCAAAAAATGAAATTTTCAAAAAAAAATCCCATTTAAATGCATTAGGAAGCAAGTTTGACCTTGACATTAAGTAGGTCAAGGTCAACTTAGATTCATCATTTGAACAAACTTGGTAGGCCCCACATCCCAAATGCTACATACCAAGTCCCAAGGTCATCGGCCTTCTGGTACTGGAGAAGAAGATTTTTTAATGGTTTTTACCATATATGGGCATGGCGTCCATCTTGGTAATGTGACCAAAATATTTTGCATAAATTTTGGCTTACTTATCATAAGGAGTCTTCACATGAAATTTAAGTTCAGTTGGGCCAATGGTTTGTGAGAAAACTATGTTTTAATATATTGATGGGACTCCAATATGAGCGACCTAAGCTGAAAGGTCAAAGGTCAACCTTGACCTTTTGAACTTATTTATAGCCATTGTCTCATTGGGTTAAACTTATCAAGTGAGAATAATGACTAAAGCTTCCACAGTTTTCAAAAAAATCAACTTTTCAGAAATTTTCCCATTTAAATGCATTAGGAAGCAAATTTGACCTTGACGTTAAGTAGGTCAAGGTCAACCTAGGATCATCATTTGAACAAACTTGATAGGCCCCACAACCCCAATACTACATACCAAGTCCCAAGGTCATCGGCCTTCTGGTTCTGGAGAAGAAGATTTTTAAGGGTTTTTACCATATATGGGCGTGGCGGCCATCTTGGTCATGTGACGAAGACCATTTGAACAAACTTTTGTTCCCCCATCCTAAGGAGTCTCCATATGAAATATGAGTTCAATTGGCCCAGTAGTTTCAGAGGAGAAGATGCTTGAAAATGTTGACGGACGACGGACGACGGACGGACGGACGGACGGACGACGGACGCCGGAGTCACTGGTATACTATTAGCTCATCAATGAGCCTTCGGCTCAGGTGAGCTAAAAAGTTGATATTTATCTTAATCCTGAACCTGCTAATAATTGTGCAATTATGCTTACTACTTTATGTCTGCCTACTTTATCAAGGTTTATTCATTCATGATGCTTTTTTATTTTTCAAAATAGGGAGTGAGATGAATAGCTCCCTAGGAAACTACTATACCAGCTGATAACAGAAAACTTGTTTTTATCTTTTATCTTCATGTAAAAGGTGTTTGAATCTGCAATGACCATGATTCAGCCAAAGTGATTACAAGACAGCTGCTTTAAAGAGACTAAGTCTGCAACTATGAACATTTTTCGATTTTTTTTATTTTCTTTTTAAATCATTTGTAAAAGTAGAATTTAGTTATGTTTTCACAATAAATATGTTCACTAAAGCTGAAAACTGCACGGAAAAGTGAATTATCTTATAAAACTGGTGTGTTTTTCTCTTGTTGGTAATTATTTGCATCCCTCCAATAATTATAGACAGTTAATTTCAACATAAATGCTGTTGTTTTGATACTAGTAATTTGTTAAGATTTACGAAATTGGTAAAATGTATACCTGAGTTTTAGTTTTTTTAGTGTGTTCTTGAAAAACAGAAACATTAGTTCTAAAATTAAAAGATCAAGTTACAGACTATGCAGCTTTAAGTGTTATCACATGTCTTCACTATGTCTGAATATGAATCAACTGAAAAACCATTACAAAGGTTATGTTATCTGCCTGGCTATCTATGAATCTAAACTATCAAAACTATGGATAGTTGTGTGCACTATCGGCGATAGTTGAAAACACTATCACGATAGCACTATCAGAGCAGTAACTATCACGATGCATCAAACTATCGATGTATCGTTAAACCCCTATGAATATGTATTCATACACATGGAATGCTGCAGGCCAAGGCCTACCTTAAAAAAATGTTGGTCTGCCATGCTTCTAAATACTCACCCAAAACAGGCCCTACCCAAAAAAAATTATTGCATTTCTGAGAATTTTTCTTATTTTCTTCTCTAAATGCTGTTAACAAATACTTCTTTAAAATCATTTAAAGTTGTATTTTAATCGAAAAAAAGGTTACAGAGACAGCAATTATATGCTTTTTTACCTTATTTACAGCATTTGTAGACCTCTAAAATTGATAGTAAGGTCATAAAATTATGCTGAATTTCTAAAAAAAAAAAGATCTACCTACCCACCCAAACTGAAATTGATGAGTAGGGGCACGGCAAACAAATATATTTTTAAGGATGGCCTAACAAAATAAAAAATGAAGGAGTTTTGTACAAAAAAATATTCAGCACGAAAAGGTTAAAAGAATGGCTTTACTCATATATATGTGAGCTAACACTGCCCACTTGTCAATATGTGTCAATGGTCACATGTAGGAAACTCCATAAACAGAACCCTCGGCTCTGAAAAGAAAACCTTATAATGCTCATTCCTGTTCTGTATATAGAGACTGAAAAAATCGCCTAAAAACCGTAAGTTTTCCATTCAGTGCTTTTATAGAGTAAACTAAAATTGTGAGAGAATCTGCTATAGCCCGGCTGCAGCATTTTCATGCTGTAAATAGGCCAAGTTCTAAAGATATTGAGCAGACACAAAATCATGATATCAATCAAGGGTCATAACTATGCTACAAATAAGCAAACAATGACAGGTAACAATCCAAACCTAGATCTGTTCTGAAAATGCGGGGCCACCAAAAACAAATGTTATATAGGTAATCAAAAGAACCATCTCACCGAGACTGTTCTTTGGGCAAACAGAGCAAATGTAAAAATTGATGCGCAATAAAATATTCACAATTTTATGCTCAAAAAGTTTGCTTATTTGCCTGTCTGGGTCTACGCAGCCACTTAACTTAACTTCAACCAAAAGATGTTCGTCAATGGATATATAATAGAAATAAACCACCTCTGGTCAAGTGTTACATGTACCGCCTGACCTTGCTTCGCAATCGTGCATTAGTGTGGAGCCCAAGGCGGCAACAAAGATTAAACATTTCAAATCCTTCATAGTATATGCATCGATAAATTGTAGCAATATAGGATATATTAAACCAGACCATTTTTCACCAAAAATAGACATTCTGTGTAACCCTGTGACATTGAAAAACAATCAATGTCATCAAAACTTTATACCCATATCCTAACCATGTATCGATGCAAATTTGGTCAGAATGTATCCATATAGGTGTTTAGATGTAATGCAAATAAGTTTCTTTTACCCTGGATGGGGTATTTTGGTATCGTTTTGGTTAGGGAAGAGCCATGTCGTATTAACCTGAAAATGTACCAATCTTTCAAACATATATAGAGGATCTTACATGAGAGCTCATGTTTTATTGAATTTCTTAAACGAGTTGGGGAAAAGAGATAAAATGCAAGGCTTGCTGAGCACTTTATATCTTTTTCGCAACAAGTTTAATAAATTCAATAATACACGGGCACGAATGTTAGATTCTATATAAAATATGACATTAATATTACTTTGAAATCTCATTTTTGCCGTAAAAATGTTATAATTTTGTCATTATGTACGCAATGTTGTTATGGACGTCATTACGTTTCCCGAAAATCGATAAAGTACTAGTGGTTTACAGATTTTATTGCATGGCATTATTTCACTCCCAGACGCAATGTCATATGATAAACAGTTTTATTTGAAAGATCAAAGAGGTATATTGTAATTAATATTCTGGTAAACATATGGCTTTAACATCATTAGAAATAAGAAATTGTTGTTTAGTTCATAATTTTTCAGTTTTGGGGGAGGGGTGATTATTTAATATCTCACTAAGTTGACGGTGAAGATTGCTAAGTAATACGAGGGTCAGTCAAAAATAACTGAGAGTTGGTTAATATCTTTTTACTGGGTCAGCAGTTTTGGCCGAAACTTTATACTCATATAGAATGAACCTTCTGGCTCCATTACACACAGAAGTTGAGGTCCTATCATCTTCAATGCGCTGTTGCTAGGCAACCGAAGACCGTCTCTCAGCGATGTGCGTTCGCGCTGACGACACTTCTGACTAAGCAGCCATGAATTTAAAATTATTTCAAATCTAAAACAGTATAATAATAGACCTTTTATCTCTTCAATTGTATCAAACAATGTGTTAGCAATGTTTTGAAGAAGTGTAATAGATAGTAAATACAATACATGCAATGTTCGTTGCCTAGCAACCAAAATCGATGGAAATTCCAATTTTACCTAAAAGACCAGATTTTGTTGCTATGGCAACCATTTATACTTGGGAATATTCAAAATGTGCATTCAGATGTCAAAACCAATTTCCAAATACAATGAAATGGTCATATAATTTGATACTTAGTTGATAATATTGCTCCGAAATGAACCGTAACTGGTGGGTGGGGTATATTTTAGGGTTAACTTTTCAGAAAATTTAGTTAATTTTCCTCTTATTTATGTAATAATATTCCAACCCCTCAATTTCAGTTGTTGCATTTCACAAAATACATTCACATACTCTATTTGCAACAAATGAACAAGTTGATGTAACTTAAATTTCGTATAGTGTTTCCATGGCAACGCTATATTCCAGCGTGAACGCATGACGTATTTCACATTCTTCGGTTGCTAAGCAACAACAATCTATACTTTGCATGGTCTTGTATATTGCATATTCTGACGCAGGACAGTTTATTGCATGCATGTGCCAAATTTCACTAGTGTACATTAGCCTACTTAAGAGATATGAATCAACTCTCAGTTATTTTTGACTGACCCTCGTAGTTATACCATGGGTTGTCCGCCTGTACGTGTAGATAATCCACAAGCTTTAGCAAGTGGATAATCTTACGTACAGGTTGACAACCCATGGTATAACTATTTTATACCACCTACATCAGTGTATGCCTTGCACATCAAATGATATATCATGCTAAAGTTGGTAAAGGTGATATAAAATTTTGTAATACAACAAAATAAACTCACTAAAAAAATATAGAAAAATCAAGTTTTTGAAACATACTTAATTATTGTTTTATCAATATGCGACTGTTGAAATGAAAGAAATATCGTCAACAGTTGCTGGTTTGCAACTGAGATATTCAAAATATATGTTTGTATGACTGCAAAAATGGGCTTGTAACAAGTTCTTATTCACTGATGAGCTCACATTTATGTTCGAAATTATGATTTTATTTTATAAATTGAGTAGCAATAAATTACTCTTATCTCAATGAGTTTCTGAAAAGATGCGTAAAAGCCAGTATAGGCCATATACTGATCAGCTGTAGCTTTAAAACAAGATGGTAAATTTTCTCTTTTTTTTTTTTATTTAAAACTAGATGGTAATTTTTCTCCTTTTTTTAGTCTATTTCTCTTATTAAAATAAACTATGCTACAAAATTTCAAAGTATGCAGAAAATTGATTTTTTGGGGAAAAAAATCGCCCAGGTTTTGGTAGTGACCTTAACCTTTTTTATCCGTAGACTATTTTTAGATCATGACATCATTTTCTATTTTAGAGAAGATTGAAAAAAAAAACTAAAATTAATTATGTTAAGTTTTGATTACTTTTGAAAATATTATGGGAAATGGAGCTATTGCTCAGCAAATGCTCCATTTTCCATAAATTTTTCAAATACATGATATTTCAAAGTCGTCAAAAGGCGTCATTGTGGAGTAAAGGGTTAAATACCCCAAAAAGCGACTATCTGTTCCTCTGTTAGTTACAGAAAACTTACCCAAATATGTCTGGCTTCACATGTGGCTTCTTTACTTCTGGTTTTATATCAGGTGTTGATTTCATTGGTTTGTCAGCTGGTTTTATATCAGCTGTTGATTTTATTGGTTCGTCATTTGTGACTTCATCTTTCTCTGCTGGAGGGGCCTTTCTTGTCATATTTATCATATCAGCATTGTCAGTTACTTTCTTGGGCTTTTCACTAGCCATAACTGTGGATTTCACTTCAGATTCCTCTGCAAATAAGAAGGAAGGCTCAGTATTTTATCTTTAGATAAACAAAACAAAAATAAGCGTAAAATTGTAAATATTTTCTAACCCATAGCTACCTTGTTGCTGCCATCGTGATTCAATTTAATTTGATATGCAACATGACTGTGTTCTGAAAAGGTTGAATTATGACCTTTTGACCCCATCACGGGGTGAGATACAGGTCTTTGATCAAAAATCACGTTTGATATGTTTCGTATTAATTGTACCTCTGTCTGCATGCGAAACTTCCGTAGAAAATATTGACAACTTACTGAGTTATTGGGAAATTTATATATTTGACATTTGACCCAACCTAAGGGGTCAGGGGTTGGGGTAAAATTTTTATTATTGTCATGCTTACCTTAAGGCACTGGGTAATCATGGCCTATAGCGAGAAGTTGTCAGATATTATAGGTTTGGAGAAATGCCAAGTTTATTCCACAAAAAAGGCCAATATAGCTTTTGCATTAGCCTAAACCTAAATAAAAAAGGGCCATAACTCAGTCAAAAGTTTGCTAATGACCTCCAATTTCAAACTTGACCTGTATTTTATGATGCTTTACCTTTCTGTAAAATTGGAAGGAAATTGTTGCTTCCCTTCAAAAGTTATTGACTGGAAACTACAACTGACAATTTAGCCAAAATCTAAGTCAAATAAGGCCATTGCTCAGTCAAAAATTTGCAGATTACCCACCTCCCCCACCCCCCCTATCAAATTTGACTGTATTTTATGATGCATGACCCTTCTGTAAAGTCTAAAAGAAATTGATGCATCCCTTCAAGAGTTATCGATCGGAAACCAAAAGTGTGACACCGCGACGACGATGCCGAGGCCGACAACACCCCCGGGAGTCATGATCCCTATGTGTCATCCTTGCTTTCCAGGCGACACAATAAAAAAATGTCGAAATTTTTGGAGAAAATAAGATTTTTCCAGAGCTATTGACAGATAGTACCCACAGTGACAGTAAATATAATCATGTGAAGCATTTCCATGTCAGAAATGATGCCAAACGCTATTAAGTATCACAAAGCATAACAGGCTCATGTAAAATGCAATTTACAGCATCATTTCCTTTTAAAATGATTTAAAATCCTACGCTGAACAGTGGAACGAACTTTAGCAACACCCTTTATGTACCTTTTGTCTTCTTTGATGAATCAGCCATTTGTTTTAATATAGCCCTGTAAAAATAAAAATTGAATACATGTTATTATAAACAGGTTAAAAATAGAAACATTGCATCAGAGATTTGTTAAAATTTGGCATTAGACCAAAGTTCTAAACTAATATCTATCATAATCCCGAAATTTCAGAACAATTTGTTCAGTGGTTACTAAGGCTAGCCAAAATTTGAGTGTACTAGGGCCAGCCAAATGGTATCTGTCTTTAAAAGTTAGGAGTCTGTAACATGGCAAAAATATTGATGGAACCCGAATTGTGATATAGCCGTATGGAAAACAGATTGGATCCTGATCAGCTGGATTCCGCAGCCAGCTGATCTGGATCTCCACTGTTTTTAATTGAATTTATATCTGGTTTCATACCGTTTTAAAAGAGTTTATGCATGGTATAAACAAAGTAAGGGCTAAGCTGAGTTCTTCTTTATGCATTATCTGTTCTGTGGGACAAGTAAATTTTTCTTTGGATATGTACTGTACATTATGGTAATTTTCTTGTCCCTGGACAAGCACCAAATTCTGCAATTTCCACACCCCTGCAGTTTGATGATCCGTCCAGGACTTCAGATTTTTTTCAAGATTAGTGGGCCCAATAGACCCATGGAGCAAAAAATGGTGGGTCATTTTCTGAAATGATGGGCCCAAGCACAGTTGACATTTGGGTAGTATACTTTACCTACACACTGACACAGACACTTGTATGCATATATGTGAATTGAAAGCTGATTATACGGTAAAACCTGTCTTAAGTGGCCACTCAAAAAAGAAGACCAATTATCGCTTAATGTAGGTCAAAAGTATTGTAGAATAATCCTTTCGGCCTTCATTAAGCTACCATTTGTTATCAAGATCTTTGTTTTGCCCTTTTAAGTGGCTGCTTAAGACAGGTTTTACTGCATTGACTACCTACATGTACTTTCTGTTTTGTGGAGTTCGTAGAGTCACTGTAAAATGAATATTTTCATTAAAGTGAGACTTTTTCACAACTAAAAAGGATGGGTCCAATGGACCCACTGCCTTGGAAAGTGATGGGCCATATTTTGAAATCATGGGACAATGACCTAGGCCCACTATAAATCTGAAGGCCTGTCCGTCATATGTTTTCACTGGTCACAGTTAAGACTATTCCTTATGACATTAAATTTCTGTAAATGAAAATGTTGCATTGTTTTCTTTACAAACAGTGTAAACCCAGTCACCGAGATGAGATATTACATTCTGCAGAATTTCATCTTGATCTACAATGTTTGTAATGATATCTGTAATAATTGGGTTTTCGGTCAAGAAACCCTTTGTTTACTGGTATACAGGGACAAAAAATCCACTCGTTTGTTTGTTTGATTTGATTCTTTACTTCCCATCAACAATCTTTCAGTTATAAAGGGACGGGTCTTCTTGGGTTGAACCAGTACTAAGCTAGGATTAATGTTCTTGCTCAAGGACACAACGCTGTGACGCCGGTGAGGCTCGAACCCCCGGCCCTTCTGTCTCGAGTCAAGCACTCTACCACTGAGCCACTGCCCTCCCATTAATTCCACTCGTCCGCTCGTAATTAAGAGTGAAATCTAGAAAGGACTATTAATTCTTTCCAAAGCACTCGTCCTGTAGGACGAGTGCTTTGGGATGAATTACTCACCATTTCTAGATTCACCCTAAATCCGAGGGTGAAACTAGCATTTTCTGAGTATTGACTGTGAAATCTTTTTATCAGTATATGGAATGCAGTTATGAATTTGACTGGGTAAATATCATTTTAACAGTGATATAAGGAACTTTATAAGTCATATTACATATTACTCACTTGTGTTCTTTATTGTTTATGCTTTTAAAGGACAAGTACATGTGTTTGCAGGACGAGTGAAAATTGTAAGTCATTTGTCCTGCAGGACAAGTGCAATATTGAAATATTTTTGTCCCCTGAAGTACTTCGGCAAACAGTGAAGACCCAGATGAAATATAGCATATATTTAACATGATATTACATCAAGGTCTGCACTCTTCCCTAAGATAAAAACAATCTTGAGGGACTGAAGAACATCTTAATTTATTGTTTTGTTTGATTTGATTCTTTACGCCCTAGTCAACAATTTTTCCGTTATGTTGGTTTGTTTGTTTGATTTGATTCTTTACGTCCCAGCCAACAATTTTTCAGTTATGTTGGGACGAATCTTCCTCGGTTGAACCAGTACTAAGCAAAAATGAAAGTGTCTTGCTCAAGGACACAACGCAGTGAGGCCAGTGAAGCTCGAACCCACGGCCTTTGGTCTCGAGTCATGCACTCTACCACTGAGCCACTGCGCTTTGGAGTTCTAACCTGTGCCACCTTGATATGTACAATGAACCTTTCCAGGTTTATTATTTGAAACCAAATGGAAGAATTCATTAGTTACAGGGGACAAAAATATTTCAATATTGCACTCGTCCTGCGGGACGAGTGACTTACAATTTTCCCTCATCCTGCAAACACATGCACTTGTCCTTTAAAAGCATATGTTATAAAGAACATAAGGGAGTAATATGTAATGACTTCCTAGGGTAACTCTTCCCAAAGCACTTGTCCTACAGGCAGAGTTGGGGTTGAATACATACAAATGTAATTGATTACAATTACAATTACTTTGAAAATTCATGATTACTGATTACAATTACAATTACAATTTTTTGAAATGTAATCAATTACAATTACAGATTACATTGCAAAGTAATCATAATTACTTTATGATTACTTATGATTACTTTTGAGCACTAAATTAACTGTATTATATTTCAAGACTTAATAGACTGTTATCCTGAAGAATGGAAAACTTCACTATGGTCCTCACTTCTACTTACAGAGCTATAAGGTTTACTTTATGAAATAAAGAATAAAACAAAAGTATGAAAGTTTCCCTTATTATTCCAAATATAAGCATGGATACACATTTGATCATCTCATTTATCTTACATGTATTTGCAAGATCAAAATAGCCATATTTGGCTGTTTCTTTTAAGTTCAGTAAGGGATACTATAGCCTTTCACTACTGCATAAACTCCCATTTAAATCCCATTAATGGCCCCCATTAAAATTTCCCATTAAAAATGGTCCTATTAATGGTCAATTTTAATGGTAAAATGCACTTTCAAAACTGAAAATCTGTCAAAATACCATTAACTCAAACCATTAATTGAAAAAAATAATGAGCATCATTTAAGCATTATTTTTAGTGTGTGAAAATTAATGGCCATTAAAACCTCCCATTAAAATTGTTGCTGGTTAATTTTAATGCCCATTAATATGGTCTATTTTTCATGGCCATGAAAATTTTGGCCATTATTAGAACCATTATTAATGGCTTTTTATTTTTAATGGCCATTATAACAGAAAATGTAACTACAAATTTATGGGCATTAATTACCCATTAGTATATTGGATAGAAAATAATGGGCATCATTCTTTTAAATCAACAGCATATTAATGGGCATTAAATGCATAATTTAATGGCCATTAGATAAGCATGACAAATTTCTAATAAAGATATGTTAATGGTCATTAATTTTCTCTTATGCCCACTGCAATGTTTTCAAGATTCTATTTCTTGTGCTGCTTCCTGTTTCTCATTTAGAAGTAGGAAAGACAAGCAAGAATCTTGCTGGACTTTGGTTTAAGTCCCCTGTCATCTTAAGAGATAAACAGGCCAATTAACAAGTTAATGTTACCTTTTTATTTCTGAATCCTTCTATATATTGATGAAAATATAATTACCATTGGTGAATGCAACACATATACATTTTGATAAATTTAGGGCACAACCTTGCTGTATGTTAATAATAGAGATCAGAAATTCTGATAAATTAATAAATATAATATTTCAGAAAAAATATAAGTCTTAAATCATTTTTGTATATCATATTAATCTTTTGTGAAAAAATAAGATTTTTCAAGGGGAGCTACTCTAATTTGCAACTCTTGTTTAAGTGATTTAGGCCATTAAATGTGTTTATTAGAATTATTGCATGTTTTGATCATTTTTCTCAGTCAGAAAGTAAAACAAAATTTTTTATTAAGATAATTGTAAAAATAAAGTATGGTATTTTCACGATTTTAGAGACATCTTTAAACATTAAATTGTGTACTTCTCATTATAATTGTCAAATTCTATCCCATTGTTACATATAGCATTTACCTGTTGGTATGTTTTGTTTTTTTTGAAAACTTAATTCATCTGGATATTCGGTTTTGTGACATAAAAACATAGTTTGAAACGTTATGAAATTTGTTAAAGGGGATGATAATGATACAGCATATATCCAATAAGTAAAGTCTAAGACTCTTAATGAAGCCTCATCAAGAGCGTTTAGAATAAAGTCTTTTTTTCTTTCTGATTCTATTGAGAAATGTTGCATTCTTTTACATGGAAATGAATTTTGGCCAAGTTGAATCCTTCTTAGGACACAGTCACATATAAAGAAAACCATATTAATTCAAAACTAATGGCCATTAATAAATAGTTTGGATAAATAATTGGCATGAAATTAGATTAGATCCATTAGATGCAACTTTAATGGCCATTAAATCCTGCTCAAAACTCATTTAGGCTAAATTAATGGCTTTGGATTTTGTATTTTCTTCAAAAATACACTAACTCTTTTTATTACTTCTCTTCTTTGTTCAGACTTATAGGCATGGTGGTCGAAGCCTGCTAACCAAGTAGTGCTTAAATTTATGAGACGCCTGACTGAAAATTTTAATCGCCATACTACTCGCACCTCGCGGGTTCCCGCTTCCATGGTGATTGTGCTTGTACTCAGAAGCAGTAATACACATGTTGTTGATGGACAAGCAGGGTTTGGTAGCATACATAACTTAGAATTATAGAACTGTTTGGAATGTTAAATTATGCACAAAATTTCTACAAATGCAAGATCCATAGAATACATGTTTGTGCTACAAGTTTAAAATTGATTACCAATTGATTACCAGTGTACCCAGGGTTTTACAGGACGCAATATCCTGCGTCTTATACGCATAAATCATTAGGCAGGACCCGTCAATTCACCTTACCTGCGTCCGCTGGGACGCAGATGTGTTTGTTGTGCCTTTCATTAAAATCCCAAATTCCAAAGTTATTTCGTAACGATTCGAGTTTTCCCATATTTACAGGCTATCTATAAATAAATAGGACAGGTGCTCTTGTTTTAAACTGCTGCACTGATGACCAGTTAAAACATCCATGCAAACATCGGCCGTGAAAAAAGTCGTAAAATACCATGCTTTCTCTCAGGTCCGCTCTGCTAAAAAGCATGGAAAACGTTGTCCATCACTATCTTTGTGTATTGATTTTTTTCATAGTGTGAATAATCAGACAACTCAGCCGACCGCTCAAGCGTGATGGGCAATTATCTTGACAGTTTTCATTCTTTTGTATATGCCAAATTACGTAACATTTTCACTTGGAAAGGCTCAAGTCGGCAAAGAGATCAAAGATACCAGAGACTTCAGATAAGTGGAGACTTGTAGACAGATAGATAGAATACAATGACAGCAATTAAGATCATATGTATTTCAAATTTACCAAACAAATTCTCAGAATGGAAAGCAAGTAGCAGTCTGATCAGTGACTGTTTTTTTGTGTGTGTGTGTTTTTTTTTTATCTCAATTAGAGAACAGTCTGACCAGAGTCTGTTTTTTTCTGTCTTCTGGATGCAGCAATCTATCACTTATCCCTATTTTCTGAAACTTCTCCCTATTTGTACTGGAGAGAGAAGTCACTTCTCCCTAAATTTAAGGGCTAGCTTATAGGGACAAGTTCAGCTTTTGTAAAAAAAAAGCGTATAGTAATATGTGGCCCTCAAAAATTTCAAATGGCCCCCCAAAAATTCGGAAGGGGGCCAAACATGGCCCTCAAAATTACTGACCTGGGGACAACACAGTTACACTGAGCCTTCACGGAAGGATGTACTATTTTCCTAAATTCGAAGCTTATATAAAAAGATCGGACCCCCAATTTCAATGATGGGACCCCCATCATATTCAAAGTTGAGTCCCAAGGACCCCCAAACATTCAACTTGATGTAAAACCCTGTGTAACTCATTAAAACTCCCCTCACTGTATCACGGATTTCATTATTTCAATAAAGCATGGTCATGGCTCCCAAATGCATATTTTCCTATATCCTGTGTATTCTTGCAGTTGCTAAATCCTGTTTCCAGGCTCTAGCTATGCTTGGTAGGAGAGCAGATTGGTTTGTGTCTGAAAAGGTAACAAAGCCCCACAATCTCCTTGATAAGCTTTAAAATTTCCTGGATAAATGCTGGAGAAATTTCTTCAGCATTTCTCCAGGATATGTTATGATTTTCGATGAAATTAATAGAGTTTGCCTTTAAAACTCATTTTCCTACAGCATTTCTCGGGGTAATTTTCTTTGTCTTCCTGAAATTTCAGTTTAATCACACAGGCAATTTCTTCATGAAACAAGAAATGTGGCGATTTTAATTTACAAGCACTGAATGGTGGAGCTCTTCATTACACAAACATACCTATGGATGCAATGTGCAGCAAGTTTTGAAGGCTGTAAAATAATAATGTTAAAAACTAACCTTTACATGAGTGTACAAATAATGGACAATATCAAATACTCTGATGATCTTTTTATTGATGGCCATTATTAAAAAATTAATGGGTTAAGATGTTCTGTCCCAAAAATTAATGGCCATGAAAATATTGATCTCCCAACTTCAGTAATTTAAAATTCATGAACACATCTTTCATGGCCATTATTAGACATGTAATGGGTTTTTCATGGCAATTAGTTTTTAATGGCCATTAATACTGCAAATTCATGGGCATTAAATCACCATAAAACAGAAAATAATGGCCCATTAAATTTTAATAGTCATCATTTCATACCAAGGGTAAAAATTAATGGTATTTTAATGATCATACTTGCTCTTGAATTAAATTAATGGCCATTACCACTTAAATAATGGCACATTGTTTCGTATAAATATTGGTTCCCGATAATTCACTGCTTTCTAATGCTAATGAATTGCATATTTATATATTTAATGGCCATTAAAATATCAAACATGCAAATTTACTACTTTTTAATGCCATCAATAGACACGAAAGGTTTTATCATATTCAGAGAACATGTCCTCCTGAAGTAAATTAGTCCAACTTCCATTATTACCTAATATTTTGGATATTCTTTTATTTCAATTAATTTAATCCTGATAATTGGAACATATTTATTATGTTTCATGTATGTCTAAAAAGAATGACAAAATTATGTAGAATTGTATCTTCTGCAGATCAAACCAAAAACTAAAAATGAGATCATATTCAGCAGGAAAATGGTCAAGATTAAACACTTGCTAAAAGGTGTTAAAACTAAACTGTCATAAAATTAAACAGTCATAAAAGTTCCTTAGGGATTAAATATACACTAAAGAAAAGGGTCCTTATTTGATTTGACAGCAGAGCAAATAGAAAAGTTGACCAATAGTGTTATTCAATGTTCACATTAATGAATTATCATAGACAAAGAAATTGGACAGGGAAAGCTTTGACTTTGAATATGTATCTATTGAGATAATGTCAAATATGAGCCTGGTTCAAGACTATTCAACTGTATTTACCATACAAGGGACCTTTTCCTGCCTGTTATATATTTTTACTAAACTTTTATCATGCTAGATAATTTTGCATGTTTTTGTCATCTGTCCATATTTTTCAGAATTACCCTTCCTTTGAAGCAAATTCTTTCAGGAATAGTATCAGTATCAAAAAGTATTAATTCAGATCTGGCCCAACATTTTGTTGGGCCTGATTGAGTCCAAACTGTTTGCAAAGGATAGCAGCAGATGACAAAAGTTGTCGCTTGCTGGTAACAGGAAGTTAATCTACTAACCCTTTCATTGCTGCATACAGAACAGACATTTTTTGCAAACTGTCTCCGGGATGAAATGCAACATAAGATGGCATTTCATCAGGGTCTGCACTGTTTGTTAAGATACGAACAATCTTTAGGGACTGAAATACATCATTTTATTGAAATTTTGACAGGTACAAAAATACAAATGAATAATTCCATACTTATTGTATTAATATGTATGGGATAATCCATCTAAATGGAAAGGGTTACTAACTGTTGGACTCTGATAGCATTCATGAAAGAATTTTTCGAAAAAAAATCAGCAGACCACAAAAAGTATTAGAGGAGATGAAAAAATATTACTTACTTATACTGATGGGATATCAGTCAATTCATGACAAATATGAGCCAGCTCATGAGATATTTATACTTATAGCATATACATAAGTCATCCTTTATACATGCATGCGTAGCTATCCAGTGGGGTTAGAAGTGTAAATTTTGGCGGAATTCTTAATCTATGCTACTTCTTCATGTGTATAAGCAGTGATGGCTTTGATGAAATTGCACTTTTGTGCAGGCCTAACTGAGCATTCAAAGCTCTACAGATGAGGGCACATATAGTTATTTTGGATCAGTCTAGAGGTAAACAAAGAACAGATCTATTGTTGGTAGCATATTCACATTCCTTGTTTGTTTGAAACAATTATTCAAACATTATTGAAACATTATTCTTTTTGATCTATTGCTGGTACCTGTCACTGTACAACTTACAACAATTTTTAACCAGTTTCATATTTTTTTGTGTGAAAATAAGCAAAGGTAATCATAAAGTAATTGTAAAGTAATCATGATTACAGGCTATTTTGCAATGTAATCGATTACATTACGATTACTTGTAATCATAAAAATCCACGATTACAGATTACTTTATGATTACTGAAAAAAGTAATCGATTACAAGTAATCGTGATTACAGATTACGATTACCCCATCTCTGCCTACAGGACGAGTGCTTTGGGAAGAATTACTCGTCCTTTCTAGATTTCACTCATAATTATGAGCGGACAAGTGGAATTTTTGTCCCCTGAGTTATAAGTTATAATACATACATAGCATTAGCAGGTATTTTCTTCCCATTTGGAGATTTTCCCATCTTCTGTTTCTTAGTAGTTTTATGATCATGCTCAAGGCGAGATAACAAGTCCTTATGTATCTGGGTTGTGTCCCCTTGCAGCTCTTCAGCCACAGACTTTGCTGCTTCGATTATGGCATCATCCAACTCGGTTCTATAAAAAGGCAGGATTCCAGATAAAATGGGGTATTACTCAAACAAAATATAAGTTGTGAGTACATGTACTATCACAAAGGATCAAATCCAAGGTCTTAAATTGCTTGCTAGGAATTGAAAAGTATTATTTTTTCACTTGTTAAAGTTGTTTTTTGGTTTGTTGCCTAACATCCCAGTCAACAGCTATGGCCATGTCGGGGCGGTCAGTTCACCTAAACACACTTTTTTCCTGGGCAATCTTGACTAAGGGGTTAACCAGAACTTCGTGCACATACTTTTGCTTTTATCTAACAACAACCCTTCTTGAATCAGCGGAAGGGAAGAGAATGGCCATAGAAATTATTTCAAGATCAATCTCCACGGAACCTGGATCTGCAGTCAGACACGTATCTGCATTCAGACACGTGACCAACTGTGCTATGCGGCCCGGCATGTTAAAGTTGTTAGTCAGGTTGCTTTTTCACTGCAAAGAGACTCTTACTTTGTGTTCAGAGATACAGGTTTCTCAAATTAGAAAATTGGATTAATTTAATGAAAGTACCTATACTGCTTTTGTTTGTTTGTTTGTTTGTTTGATTTGATTCTTTACATCCAATCAACAATCTTTCAGTTAAAAAGGTGACGGGTCTTCCTGGGTTGAACCAGTACTAAGCTAGGATAAATGTGTCTTGCTCAAGGACAACAACGCATTGACACCGGCCAGGCTCGAACCCGCAGCCCTCGGTCTCGAGTCAACTACTCTACCAGAGCTCCCTTTACCTATACTGCATAAATTGTGTTTCAAAATATATATGGTCCTTTTTTCTGAACCCTAGCAGTGTGCATCAAGATCAGCTGGCTAATCAGGATCCACAGTTTGTCAAGCAAGTTATACTGTGTTGCATGATTTGATTGATGCGAGAGCAGATTGATTTCACTTGCTACAAATAGCAAGTGATAGTAATTCCAACTTGCTTTTTGAAAAAAAAACCAATATGGCCAAATAAAAAATATCTGTCAGGCTTTGTTTAAAGGCAACATGACCCTTTCTAAATTTTCTGGTGAAACCTAGAATTTTTTTAGATTTTCTGGAAAAAATAGAAATTTATGCATTTTGAAAGGTTAAATGCCTTTCAAAATGCATAAAATCATATATTTTTTTCTAGAAAAAAAAATTAAAAAAGTTATGTGTGCCTACCCTACCTAAAATTTTCAGACCCTTTACCCAAAACACACTTATTTTTTTATTTTGCCTAGTATTTAGCAAGTAAGCAAGTGCTAAATTTGACTCCTGATTTCACCTTGACAGTGGATCTCCTCCTTCGGCTCCACCAGCAGCAAACAGGGGTTTCTTTTTCTTTGATGATGCAGCCTTGACTTTTGGTGGACCCATTTTCTTTGGCTGCACTTTCCCACTAGGTTGTTCCCCTTTTGCTTTCAGTCTTGACATCAGTACATCTATTGTCTCTACATCCGTCCCTTTCTGTCCAGTAACAGCAGCTTTGATAGTCTGAGGAATTCTAGGCCTGTAAAAAATAGGATTTTAAATGAGTGCTCCTGTATTAGTGAATTCATTAAACTGTAGAATAAACTAGCTTGGAGAAAAGAGATAAAATGTGAGGCTTGCTTCAAACATTTTAACACTTTTTCCAAAACTTTTGTACTTTTTAACGGTGTCCTAGATTTTGACATCCAGCTTCACCTAAGGGCAGGGACCCCGGAGTCAGGATGTGAATGCCAATTCTCCAGGGTAGCTATTGTCCTAATTTGAATGCCCTCTGATAAGCACATATGGGTATGTAACAAAGGTCCAAGTGACCTTTGACAATTCAGCCTAGATAGTTATATTGAACATTGGCGTAGCTCCCATTAAGCAGTTACGCACGTGTGTAATAAATATAGTAACATTCAGGGGAGGTCACCCAATGTGATAAGTGATTTTTCATTTTATAAGGAACTGCTGTTAAAGGAAAGAATTTGCTCCCTCTAGAAGCAAATTCTTTCCTTTAAGAGAAGTTCCCAAGAAGAAAAGGGATGCAATTAAACAGAAGCACTGCTTGATCCAGTAGGACCAGTAATCTAGAGTCTTTGATGTGTGTAACTTTTCAGCACTCTGGTTACGCAATTGTTGTACTGCCATAAATATATTTATACACCCGGCACTTATGTCGAGGGGTATGTAGTTTCTTCTTTCTGTCACAGTTGGTATGTTTGTTCGTACGTCCGTTATGACAAAGTTTTGGGTCACGTTTGTCCATTTACATATGTATATCTCAGTAACAGCCATCAGCTAATTGGGCTATATCAACTAAGTATAATGCCCACTTGCATAGGAGATGAAATTTAAAACACATTGTTGAAGCAACTTAAGTTCACAGAACAGAAAAAAGAAACAAAACTTCAGAATTTTATCCAAAGCACATCTATATTTTCAGGCCATGACCTAAACACATACAGATGTTTCATAAAGAATTGTATAAAACTGAAGGAGTATTTGCACCTTTATACCATATCTGTACATGTTAAAACAACAGTTTGAGTACAGTAATTTTTCATGTTGGAGAGCGTTGGACTCTTGATCACAAGGTTGTGAGTTCGATTCTCACATGTTGTTGTGATTTTGTGTCCTTAAGCAAGGCACTTATCCCAGTGGCTTAGTACTGGTTAAACCTAGGAAGCTGTCCTAAAATTATTGAAAAATTGTTAACCCGGACGTAAAACCTTAAACAAACAATTTTTTCAGGTATCTAATACAATAAGCTTTTTAGGAATTTTATGAAAGAATTATGCAGGGCAAGTTAAAATTGGGGGGGGGGGGGAGGGGGGGGGGAGGCAAGTTGCATTTATTTTCAGGTTGCCCACAGGACAAGTTGAGTTCTCTGGCATTTTTCTAACACTGTAAAGGCGTTAAAGTGTACTGCTAGTCTGCTACCGTGTGTTTACCTTCTAGATGGCTCTTCATCTGAATCTGAGCTACTTGTGTCACTGGAGTCATCAGAGCTGCTGCTCTCCTGGTTCCTATCTTTCCCATCACCCACATCCTTGAGCCGAGCACAGCTAGTACTGATCTGCCTCAGGTTACTTAAGTTGAGCTGTCGAGGGTTACCAGCATTGCTTACTGTCAGTAGCTTTCTACAATAGAAGAAACATTATAGCTTTTACAGACCTTGTTTTGTTTGTTTGATTTGATTCTTTACGCCCCATCAACAATCTTTCAGTTATGTAGGGACAGATCTTCCTGGGTTGAACCAGTACTAAGCTAGGATTAATGTGTCTTGCTAAGACACAATGCAGTGGTGCAAGTGAGGCTCGAACCTGCGGCCCCTCGGTCTCGAGTCAAGCACTCTATCACTGAGCCACTGCGCTCCCATTTTATAGACCTAACGGTTAGAATGCATACATTTGTAATTGAAAATTAATTTTATTATTTCTCAACCCAAACATATGAGCCGTGACATAAGATTTCCAACAATGTGGTATGTGCGACCAGCAAAGGCTCAGACCAGCCTGCGCATACGCCCAGTCTGATCAGAGCCTATGCTCATCGCCTGAATATTCTAGGGGTGTTAAGCTACTGACCGAACATAATTTGGAGTTTTTAAGCTTAAAAGAAGGCTGCACAGGCTCGTCTGAGGCTACAATTGTCAAAATACCACATTGTTGGAAATCCCATGTCACGGCTCATATGTAGTTGGTACTCAAAAGAACCATCTCCATGAGGTAGAAGGTAGTATTTCCTCACTTATGATAGAGTGTGGATACCACTTAGGAAATGACCTTTGTCCCCTACTAAGGTAGTATATTATCAGTTTATCACCTAGAGTAGATTATTAGCACAGCGAATGAATTTTGTCAATGATGACGTTATAAGTGACGAAATTTGTTTGCTGTTCTATTTGTCATCGCAAGATGGATGCGGCTTGACATTTTATCTTCAAAACCATACCCAGTGCCATTCCAGGGTTTCAGTGCGTATCTAATCAAAGACAATGCATTGAACGATTTGTGTGGTATGATGCTAAGTATACCTAGCAATAATAGGCAATATACCATCATATTCCCTGAGGGAATTATATAATTCAAGCTAATTTTTTCCATTAAAAAACAGTAATTTTGTGATAATTCCTTGATCTGAGTCATTCAATAGAAGCTTGATTAATGAAACATCCCAATTATCTTTACAAACGAATATTTCTTCTATATTAATATTAATATACTACCGTTATACTCCCCAGGACCTTTAAATGGATAGCAAAGTACCATTGAATTATATTCCACAGGGAACATACGGTAGTTGATAGGAGAACTCCACTGAAATAAAGGTCCTGGGGAACATATTTCAATGGGATTTCTCTATCAAATACTGTAACGGGAGCCGACAAGCCTACAAACCCCGTCATTGGAAAAGCATGCTCAACCACCAAGAGTGGTTTGTTACTTATATATGTTACTTTGACCTGTATCACAAACTACAGGGTTTCTAATTTGCATATTACATCCAACCTTACACCTAGTACGTTGAACCAACATATTATGCATGTGACTACAACCCTTAGGCCAAAAAAAAAATATGTGTGTTTACGGTTTGCCCACTGACCCTGTTTTATAGCTGCCGCCCCTACCATTTTTTCTCGGAAAATAAAAAAAACGAGACTGTTGTCCGGTCCTGCTTGAGCAGTCCTGGATTTTAGTACTTGTATTCAAATTTTTCGCTGATTCTATTCTATTCGGTATGTAGTCAAACCCTTTGTGGATACCTTCGGATTTTGTCAATCCAAGCTGGCGACATTCTCGTCACTTTTCGTTTCAAAAAATGTGATCACCAAGATCAGAAAAGTTTGTTTGAAGCAACAAATCATCGCCAGATGCCTTGAGATATTAAATGACAACCATCCATGCGATGACGTCTTTCTTCTTTTGGTTTATTTCCCTCTTCTGTTGCTTGATGTTGTAAGAATCAGAAGAAAGAAAGTTAAATGCATTTATCACTGACTACACTAACTCGCGCTTTATTATTTACAAGAATGCCAGATATTTTCCTTTTGTTCAGTGTCTAAGGTAATGTAGGGGAAATCTGTGCTTTGCCTTTGGATTTTGTCATAAAATGAACCAGTGAATCAGTTTGATTTTCAGTTTGAGAATGTTTTCTTCTTCTTTTCTCAATATTCTTTGGTCCAAGCTTGGATCATATAAAACAAAACAAACCAAGTAATTTGCATTATCGCTTGGTACATAGTGGAAAAAAAATCGAGTAAAAAAAAAATCGACCTGACCTACCAACCCTATTTCAAATTAAATAAAAAAAAAAATCGACCTACCTACCCTGTTTGAAATTTTCATCAAATAGTTAACACACATATTTTTTTTGGCCTTACATTACTTTCCACTCTGAGAAGTCTCGACCCAAGACTTGGTCTGGAAATACATGGGTACAGCAACTCGGGTCTGGCAGTTGACATTATCCCACCTGCTGCCACAAAATGTAAAGTGAGCAAACACTTTGACCTTATACACACCCCTCACCTCTAGGTCAGGTTGAAGTCAGATATTGAAATTGTACAGATAAGTTTATTTTTTAATGAACTAAGCACTGAAAACTAGATTACGCCTTTAACTATGGTCTGTATAATACCTGTATGAAGCCTACAAAGTAAGTAAGGGTGCAAAGATCAGGAATCGATACATTAAAGTATCACATTTGACCCAGGATACCAATGGGAAAGTGACAAACTCACAGTTAGACACCACAAACGAGAGCCAAGAGGTCAGCCCTTTCCCACGGGTGACCACAAAGCACAAATAAACAGAGGCACACAAAGGCATAGCAAACACAAGACAGAAAAAACATAAATGATCCACAAAAGACAAAACACTGTCAGTGGGAACATGCTCAACCACTACACGATCAATTTTGTAGACCGAATAAAAATGGCATTTTGAAAAACGTCCAAGACCAAATTTTCATGGCTTTCTGTACCCCTGTTAATACAAGTCCCACATCAAATTTGCAGTTTATTCCGTAAAAATTGTTGGTCTATCCATGAAAATCATAACGGAAAAAATAGTAGTCTAATTCACGGTACATGAAACGCGCAGCCCTCCGCAATGAATAGAAGAACAGTGGACAGCGACCTGGTAAGTTATTAGTAATGCTAGATTTTATTTTACAAGCGTCTGCATGACACAGATCATTATAAAACTGCTAGAAACGGTCATTTTTAATAAAAAAAAAATCAGCTTCAATTACTACATTGCCCAATCATATAAGATAAACAACAAAAGTTATTGTCTGATGCTGACGTAACTCCAGCAAGAAAGGCAGTTTCTATCACATGATTATTCAATGTTTTGCATCGAGAATGGAAGTAGCTTGAAATGTCCGTTCAAATTGTAGGCAATTGAAATAAAAACATAAATATTGGTGTATTCATAAGGTTGGCAAGGAACTCTTCCGACAAAAGACACCACAAAAAGTTATCTTATATGCCAGGTGGCGCTGTTAGTTGGAGGTACTAGCTTCTGTCTTTATTGTTGAAAGTTGCCAACTTTCAGCTAAAATATTACAGAATAATTTTCTCACACAATCACATAATAGAATCTAAGAAAAAAGTTGCTTCCTACAACATATTCCTGTTGTTAGTGGGTTTTCTTGGCTGGTTATTGACATATTGTCAATCAAAGTTTTCAAAATATGATTAAATCCTGCGTTAAAAACCAAGGTTAGTGTTCCCCTAGGCTCTTTTAGCTTGGCGCTGCTCCATGCCCTTTTCTTGGAGCGCCATGCCCTTTTCCTGTGCGCCATGCCTCTTTTTCTGACCGATAGTAGCCTTTTTTCTTTATAAGAACTGTCCCTTTTCTTGGTGTGAAACTCCATTTTCCTTTGTAACTAGCGGTAGGCCGAGATTCTTGAGTGTTTTGATCAATATGTGGACTGATTACGTAAGAAATCTGCACCTGTTTACAGAAAAAAAAACTTTTTGTGGCTTTTCCATGGGTAGAAACCAGTACTGGGCCGGGAGGGTTTATGATTTGTGTCTTTATTATATGACGGGAACTCCCGAAGGCTCAACCAAAAGTGGTTTTATGGAGAAGCCGTGTACATGCACTTGACAAGGTCAAGTTGACATCGTTATCATACTGAATACACAATGACCGGATATAATTCTTAGGAATATCAAACGTTTGTGGTATTTCCTACTTTGTCTTTAAGTTGGTGATTTTTTTGTTAACTAAATGCTTTATTGCTTGATATGTAATAAAAATGATATGTTAATACCTTTTAAGTAAATTTCATTTTAATTGTGTTGAAAAAGAACTCATATTTCTGCCTGAATTAATTATTTTCATTTTTTATCAACTTACCTCCCTTGAAAATATTAATATTACAGTAACCATGGTAACATTTATTTCCCTCTGACATATTTCCTTCCAAGCGTTTTTGGGGAAAAGGGACATTTTTTAGATATGAGACAGAGCTCTCGGAAACGCAGAATTCTGCGTATTGGTACGCACGTTTTTTCCCTGGGACGCATGATTTTCGCTAGGCGGGAGTCCCGCGTACGCATGTTTTTTAGTCGGCACGCCCTAAAAATCCAGTAGCTGCGAGATAAATACACACCGGGAGATCAAAAGCCCTCTGATATTATCGATAGCGTCACGCTTTCCTGTCTCTGTTGACCAATCGTATGACTCGGACTGCAGTGTAGCAATTCTGACAGGTGATTGACAGGATAACCGATGCGGGACAGTGTGATTATTACGAGGTGATTATCAAAGTAATTAAGAAAGGATTATTGAGTAATTGTTTGAAGATTAACCGTTAATTAAAGGGAGAAAAACTAATAGGGTGTTGTAAACAACATTGGACTACCGACTTCGACTGATTAGGGTTGAAAGAGAAAACATATTTAATTGCACTCGTTTGCGATTTGAGCAACATAAACATGGAGAGAAAAAAACAATAATTTTACGGATTTGCATTTCTCCATTCGTTCATTGCAACGGCAAACAAAAGAGTCTATAAATTGTTGGAAAAAAAACGGTACAGCGGTGAGCTGTATACGGTAATGTCCGACTGACAAAAGCTCCCAATGAAGCTACACTACAAGCCGTGCGATGAAATTTTTCATCGGTTCAAGCTGAGTGTCTAGATTAATAAACTTTCAGCAAGTATAATCGTTCATTCTAAATCATGGAAGCAGCCATGTTAAATTGCTACGTAATGTTAGTCTATTCATTGCAATCGCCGTAGACACTAGCGAGATGCTTTTTATAGAAGAAAAAACACTTCAATCTGCATAAGATTATACAAAACAGAGGACTGCTGTCTGTCTGTCTTGTTAATGAATAAAACAAGTACCAACAGTTAATCTTTTATTTTGATAAGGCCAAACAAAAAATGTGTGTTCAGGTTACATGAAAAAATATAGTACCAAAATATTTTGTCTTTGTCAAGTAGGAACAATCAATTAATGCTTAAAGGGTTAAAATCAGTCAATCTAAAAATTATTCAAATGTATCACTTCCGGCTAAAATGGAAAAGATATACAATATGCACAAATTGGTGGGACTCCAACTTTTTTGGAGTAGGACTCCCACTTTTTCCAGTGGGACTCCTACTTTTTGCCAGATGGGAGTCCTGAACTCCTGTTTTCAAAATCCTAGTGAGAGCTCTGTGAGAAAACAAAATAAATGCTAGATTTTGAGAGGAACAAAGACCATATAAGTGAAGAGGGTAACATAAGATATTTTATGGCTTGGGAATAGTTTTTTAAAGGGACATCCATTTGAAGGAACAAAGAATGGAATGTTGGATTGGGAGGGGAGCAAAGACAATAAATAAACAGGGAATATAAGAATCTCTTTGGTGTGTCGGGGGGGGGGGGGGGGGGGGGGGGGGGTGTCTGTGGGGGGAGGAGGAGGGGAACGAAGACAGTAAATGTGCCCTTTTTGATCCCTCAGCGCGCGCATAAAGTGCCCTTTTTGATCATTCAGCGCGCGCTTGAAGTGCCCTTTTTTATAAAGTTACCGTGCCCGCAGATTAGCACTGAATTCAGGGCGATATGATGGATTTTTATTTTATGTTATCATATAGCCCTGATTTTTTAAGCCTCTATCTTTTCCCTTACTGTTATCGTGGACGTAAACCAAGTTGAAAACACATTTCCAAACAGTGTCTTCCTCTAACACTACTCCATTTTGTATGTTTATAGGTTTATCTATATTTTGCTATTTAGTTTGCCGCTGATGCATACCTGATTAGTTCTAAAAAGATAAAATACTCCTGTCCAAACAGAATGTTTACACTATTTGTTTTAAAAACATGGCGTCATTTTTGTCTTCTGAGCTGAAGAGCATGCTTTTTCTGTGGATACTAAAGTCACGCACGAATTTGTTTTGGTATTTAATGTACTGACAATGACCCGTTTACTTTCCGTTTTCAGAATACACAGATGTTTTAACAACATTAAATACCAAAATCAGACTTATATAATGTTTTCTTATACCTTCCTTATTATCATAATTGGCCTAAAAATGATCATACCTGGTCTGTTGAGATTAAAAGAATCCAATACCATCTCACCATACATTTATTACATGTAGATATTGCAAAAAAAGATGACCAATTACCGATCTAACTGGGGCCGCCTTTTACCAATTTGTTGCCATCGAGAACTACCCAGTTAGACATGTACAAACTGTGTCCGAGGAGTTCTTAATGGCAATGGATGGGATCCTTTTTTGTGCATACAGGTTGATTTTTATGGTGACCTCTCTCACCATTTGTAATAAGGTTTCTTTTAATATCTTGATGAATGTCAACGAATAAAGGTCAATCTTCAACCTAGTATGCAAATTTTTCACCCTAGTTCTGTATTCCGACGGATGTCACTGGATTGAAAATTGACTATTTTCAGATAAGGAACTCCCCAAGTTCCGCTAACAGGAAATACATAGAAAAAATCAAAATGGTTTTGCATATTCAAACAATAGGGCTGCTGCGAGTATCCGAGTACTCGGATATTCGTGGATCTTAATATAAAATTGAGTATGAATATTCGTCACTGCAGAAATCGTTGGATCGCGATCTTTTTTTTTTTTAACAATTGAAACAAGATATATTTTCAACTGAAACAAGAAGTTTTTCACAAATTTGGTCAATTGAAATATTCCCTATGACTACGGTTCTAATTAATAATGTCTCTCATTTAAATACCTTTATTTCTCGCAGGTTAGTGACATGTATTTGCACTCTTCATTATCGGTAATTAAGATCCTTATTTACTAGAGAAAAGTATTCGCTTCCCCTGACAATTATAGTCCATTCTATTTTGTTAACACTTCATCGGTACATCTGCTATATTAAATAAACAGGGCCAAAAGTATCACCAGCTGTCAATTGTCAAATATATTTCAAAGGGCTTCTTTTGATGCTTGCCGACAACTGATTATGTGACCCAGGACATTTTGTCAGTGAGTGAAATTCGAGACAAAGGAAAAGTTCCTTATACGGAAATCAGCACACTTCTGTCAGAATATCTGGTTATCCAAGTTCAGGAAAGTATAAATTCTTATAAGTTCTGTTGCATGCCTTGACAGACATGAGTGGAAATACAGTTTATCTTCTTTGATAACTAACTGTATACATGTGGTACTTCTGGTTTATCAGAAAGGGCTGATTTACTTTGTAAATAGACCTAAAAAGCTGTCTGTTTCATAACAGAAGTCTTATTTTTTATAAACCAGTGACACGTAGTTTGATCTGAGTATCGTAACTCATGAATCGTGGATCAGATCAGATCGCCACTTGCCTGACGATCCACAGCCCTATCAAACAATGACATCATTATACAATTCTAATCATAAACCATTGCGCACATGTTCAAAAAGAAGGTCAAAACACCCAATGTCTCTATATAAGATTCACGTGGCGCCTTAAAAACGATGGGTACCAACTGTGTGTATTGACTGATAGCCTATTTGAACATAAGCATGTGATAGTAAAGCTATTCAGCGTGCAGCAAGTTTAGCCATGAAATAAAAAATATTTTCTTTCACTAATATCTTACTGATCACTGTGCAAAAGTAATTTGATTCTGATCTTTCCAATCGATCGCTTCTTGTCGTAAACAAGCTGACCCTCTCTCGGTTCAGAGGTCAATGTACTCTTGCGTTAGCTTGCTACTTTTGGCGGGAAACTTGTCACGTGAGCACATGATCAGAATAACAATTGTCCGCCTTGTTGGAAAAGTCCATTTTCGGTCTGATTATGACATTTTGGGACATGACAAAGCTTCCTTTCCGAAAATTAGATCTATACGGGTGGGGTATGTGATTGTTAAGGATTTCTGTCAAGTAAGTATCTCATTTTCTTTGGCATGCTATATTAAATTGAAATCAAACCATTCTTGGAAATCGACTTTCATTTTCTGAAATAGGTCATTACTCGTTATAATTTAATAGAAAATAGGGGGCGCTACAATGCACAATGATACAGAAACGTGACTGCTGCGAGCTTACCAACATCGAGTAAGTTAACAGAATCAATAGCTTTATCAATTTTGCCCTTATTTTCAAAATTCAAACACCTACTTGTTTCTTATAATGTCCAAAATCCACTGTTAATCTTATTATAATAATGTACTGAGTTTTTGAAAAAGCGCTGACATATCTTACCTAGTCATGGGGAGGATAACCAGTACCGGGTTTTATAATAATATTTATCAACGTTTTATTAAGTTCGTCTCATCAATGAATTCAACATCCGAAATTTATCGCAAAAACGTCATCACCCCTAGCTCGTGAAAAGCATGCAAAATGGCTGCGATGAGCCAAAAAACAACAACAAGAACATGATATTACAGATTGCATTGATCGTGTCTTAAAGACAAAGATTACTGTCCAATAGAGATCATTAAAGGATTAACTGATAAGGGACAGTTTCAGTATCTCACAAAATTAATGGGGCCTCAAGAGGGGACTTACCTGTATGCAACACAATTTCCATCTTCACCAGCGAAGGTTTCGTCGTATCTACCTTTCGACAAACCCTTCGCCTCACGACCCTCAAAATTTATTATTAGCGCAGACTAATCGACCAATGATAACGCCAGGAAGCATTTTTTCGATAATCCCTTCCTGCCAATCAGATCAAATGTAGCAGTTTATAGGCATCTAATGTGCACCGCCTGCTAAGTCTACATAAGTCCAGATAAGCAAAGATTTTGGTCGTAAAACTATTTAATTTTCTTCTATAATTAAGTTCAAAATTATGTTATGGGTGCTCAAAATAACCATCTTAATGTGACAGTTCTTTTGAGCACATTAAACCTACATTTTAGTTGTTAAATAAGAAAACTGAATGGAAATTAATCACGCCGTCTTATCTGGAGGCCTGGTGTTTATCGATTTTTTGCACCGCTTTGTGATTGATCATATTAATTGTTACTATATTCGGCTTATGACGTATTCAATCAGAGAAAATCAAAGCTGTGAGGCCAAGGGTTAGATTAGACAATCGCAACCCTTGGCAGGACAAGATGCACAATTTCATTCACTAAGATAAAGATCAATATTTTATCATAAAAACCCTATTCCCTTTATGGGACCACTTTATTGCCCCAGTAAGGAAGTCATAATCACCTCATTATGGCTGTCCTTTTGATCTGCCCAGTATGACCCCTGGAGAGAGTCATAATGAGTGGTACCAGTATTATTGCTCAAATATTTGTCCCTTTAATAACGAAGTCAATAGTAACATTTTTATAACTTTGGTTGTGTATGTAAAACACATGAAGAAGTCTAAATGGTTGGATTGTCAAGGAAACAAGTTTTTCCCTAAACAATAGGGGACTCCATCACTGGTCAAGATAGAGCACAAAAACACTGCGACTTTAGATTCAGCCAGATCGAAAAAAAATCTAAAGTCGCAGTTCTGCAACTACCCGCAGATGAGACAATATGACGACTGTGACGTCAGCCGGACTTTATGAATATTGACTAACAATCATGAAATATATGACCTAATTGCAAAGGAAAACCTTTACAAGTCTGGATTTTTCCCTACAGAAACAGTAAACCCTCCCGGATAAATTACCAGGGGTTATCCTTGAAAGGTGTTAAGATGATTTCATATTGGTTATTGTCGTGTTGGAGACTTATCGAGGGCTTATAAAGATGCATCATACCTATTCAGTCTTATAGTTTGTAACTTCTTTCTGCAAGCGTAATATACAACATATCTGGAGAAAGAACATTGTGTGAATTTGAACATCGGTCGACCAGACATAATGCACCGGCGGTGAAGAAGTAAAATTGTAAGTAATTATTTGCATGACAGTCGTGTGTCAGAACCACTGCACAGGCCTTTGACTCTCCCTGTCTAAACCGTAAAAATCCCAAACTACTCGTATTTACCCGATTTCCTGTTCTAGTCAACGAAGTTGACTAGAAGTATATCTTAGGTATTAAATTGGCATTTATTACAGCTGTATCATAATGTCAATGACCTGTGACCACTGTGTCTCTTCGTTGCGATGGTGTGGGTTGGTCTGTGATTGTGGCATTTCCTGGTCAAAGTCAGTTGCTCTTAAGAGAATCAATCGAGCAAAATCTTCTTAACACAGTAAACAGTGCTATGTTGACCAAAAAGGGTGTGTGTGTGTGGAGGGGGCGGGGGGAGTAGGTCTATTTATATGTATTGTGGCACCCTCATATAATTGAGTGTTTTTTGCACAGAAACTCGGAAGTCATTCTAGTACGTTCGGATGAGCGGCCCGGAGTTTCAAACCCCACCGGGTGGATGGGGTATGAAACCCCCTACCCCGAACCCCTCACGGAAATTGCCGAATGATCTCAAGAGGCTGTAGAAAGGTTTATCCCATCAAAAATGACCAAAACGAAACACTCTGTGCCATGGATCGATGAAACGATCAAACGGCTTGTAAAAAAGAGACATAAGCTTTACCTTCGTGCGCGCAAATCAAAGGACCCTGATGTCAAGATTCATTACAAGCGGTTCAGAGCACATGTTCAGAAGGTACTGAGAGATGCCTATTGGAAATACGTTTCCAATATAGTCGAGAACGATAGCTCAGATCCCGACACTCCCAAGCCTGAAAAAATTAAAAAGTTTTGGTCATTGTCAAATTACTTAAAAAAAGACGCGTATGGCATCACATCACTCAGAGAAAACGGAGTTCTTAAGACAGATTCTAAGGAAAAAGCCAACATTTGTAATAGGCAATTCCAATCAGCGGCTTCACACGTGAAGACGACTCTGACCCGCCCTCAAAAGGGGCTAGTCCGTTCTCCTCCATGGGGGACATAACAGTTGACCCGAAAGGGGTGGCCAAACTGTTGGACGGACTAAATGTTCATAAAGCCTCTGGCCTGGATGGACTGAATGCCAGAGTACTTAAAGAGTGTAGCAATGAGATCTCTCCAATACTGGCACTCATCTACAATGAGTCTTTAGCTCGGGGCGAGGTACCAGATGAGTGGCGACAAGCAAATGTTTCTCCGGTCTTTAAAAAGGGTGAAAAATGTGATGCTGCTAACTACAGGCCGGTGTCGCTCACATGCATCTGCTGCAAAACCCTAGAGCATATTTTAGTCAGCACCATCAACAAACACTTAGCCTTAGATAGCATACTTGCTGACTGTCAGCATGGTTTCCGAAGTCAGAGGTCTTGCGAAACCCAGTTGGTCCAGTTTGTGCACGACATCATCAGCAACCTGGATGGGGCTGTGAATCGTGGGCACAAGCAGACAGATTTAATCATAATGGATTTTGCTAAGGCCTTTGACAAGGTTCCACACAGGAGGCTATTACACAAATTGGAATATTATGGGATTAGAGGATCCACCCACAAGTGGATCAACTCATGGCTCTCTGGGCGCACTCAACAAGTTGTTTTAGATGGCCAAGCCTCAGATCCAGTCCCAGTGCTATCCGGTGTGCCCCAGGGATCGTTCCTAGGTCCGGTCCTGTTCCTCATCTTCAAAAACGATCTGCCGGATAACATCAGGTCTTCTGTTCGCCTGTTCGCAGACGATTGTGTCCTGTATAGGAATATACATTCACTTCAGGATTGTTTGACCTTGCAAGAAGACCTCACCAGCTTAGGTCAGTGGGAAGCCGATTGGCAAATGAAATTTAACGTAGCCAAATGTCACTCAATGAGAGTGACTCGGCATCAGCATCACAAACAAATTCTTTTCGACTACTGGCTACACAATCAAACTTTGGAAAATGTTCAGTCGGCAAAATACCTTGGTATCACCATTACAGATAACATGGATTGGGGTCAGCATGTCTCAGAAATCTCTTCCAAAGCAACTAAGACACTTGGTTTCCTTCGCAGGAATTTGGCTTTTGCACCTAGGAGTACAAAGGAAGTTGCATACAAAACTTTGGTTCTCCCTAAACTAGAGTATGCAGCACCCATTTGGAGCCCTCACTCGAAACTTCAGATTAATCAGATTGAGAAAGTTCAGAGGACAGCAGCCCACTGGACCTGCAGGAGATGGCGGAACACAAGTAGTGCCGGCAAAATGCTTGATGAACTTGAATGGCCATCTCTTAAAGCCCGGAGGGACCAGTCCTCCTTGCTTCTCTTTCACAAGATTCATTGTGGAGCAGTGTCTATTGAAAAAGACAAGTATATGACCCCTGCTCACAGTTTGAAAACTACCAGGTCATCACATCGTGCTCAATACCGCAGACACCAGACATACAGTGATGCCCTGAAGAATTCCCTTTTCCCCCGAACTATTGGAATAGCCTGCCTCCTTCTGTGGCAAATACCCAGTCCACAGAGGAGTTTAGGGCACTCCTTATTTAAACAAAAATTCAGCCAAAAGTTTTTGTGTTTTTTTTTTTGTGTTGTTTTTTTTTTTTGTGTTGTTTTTGTTTTTTATTTTATCAAAATTCCAAATTTGCACTCCCTGGTGGAATGCTCATGTATGAGCGAACCAGTAACGGAAGAAAGAGAGAATGCGGCAACTTGAGCATGAAAATTAATTTATTTGCAATCAAAAGAAGCATGATATAAATATCTAAATATCCTGAAAGTTTTGTAAAAATTGAATTTGTGGATTTGAAGAAAATTAACAATTATTGTATCGGATTGGTATGAAACCCCCTACCGCAAGTGCATAAGAATACTGTATAGATATGAAACGCAACAGCAATTAATGGTATCACAGATGATATTTCAAAGATGATTTACAGACACATTTATTTAAGCCAGCACTTTAAAATTCTGGTACTTATCCCATAGGCGAGCAGCAAATTGATGCTCTGGCGAACCTGCACATCTGCACAATCTCGCCGAACCCCCGAAACCCTCGCGAAAATTACTGTCAGTTTAGTGCCACGTGCAATTGTACAGTGGAAATTGAGATGCACGTTTCCAATACTTTAAAGAATAAGCTGACAACAATATTAACGAAAAAATCTTAATTTCTTAAAAGGTTTAGACAAATATTTTGCACAAAGGTTTTTCACAGTATCTCCATATATAATATATATTTACAAATATCGTCGATAGGGCTAGCACAGGATATGTAGTTAGACTAATAATCGCATATATGCGCATTTTCCTCCAAAAAACGTAATCAGAAAAAGATTGTTTCTGAGTTTAGGGCTGATTCCTTAGCCGCTAGTTCATCCACACTTTGTCAATGTGTCTGTGAGTAAGATATCTAGCAACTGTGAGTATTTTCACAATTTTAGTTCGAACTTTCAAACAACATGTCCTTTATTTGATATAGTAACGCATGTAACAGGCTGTTTCAGACTAACGCCCCAACTGAGAGAGTGCAAACATGCCTTATTCGATGCAGCTTGAGTTGTACTTCAAGAAGGAATATGTCTGCGAAATTCCCTCGAGGAGATTAAAACATTTTCAGATATATCTTACGTAAAGACAATGAGCTTGCCCATTTATTTCATCAGGTAACATATGTTACAGTCTCTGATATTAAAAATTTTGCAATAAACTTGCAGATTTAGGAGTCTTTTTATATAAGCAAATAAATCCCAAACAATGAAAGATATTCATCAACTGCAAATATTTTTTAACTATTTTTTACTTTAGTTTTAATACCAAACTTTTCACCTTAAAACTGGGTTGGGGTAGGGTTGCTTAATTGCTAATTCCAGAAAGAATATTTAAGATAGGGAAACAAACTTTAATTTTTCTGCTAGCCAATTGCATAAGCTATTCAGGCATGGTTAAAAACATTTTGCAAAACCCACAGAGAGATTGTGAATGTAAATGGTGTTAGCCATATTTGCAAATTTTAATGGGTTATCTGATTTATGTAACGCATATGACACCTTCAAATGACTGTCATACGTAGTTAAGATATCCAGTATGCAGACTATATGAATGATTTTTAAAAATGAATATTTTAATGTCTTTAATTTGTAGCCCAAACTTTCAATTTACTTTTTCATAATTTGATAAAGTAACGTATGTTACAGGCTCTTACAGACTAACGCCCCGACGCACAGAGTGCAAACATTTCTTAAAAGACTAGGCTTTTAATTCTCTACAAGATAGGATATGTCTGCAAAATTCCCTAGAGGGGAGCAAACCCATTTTCAGCCATCCGTCTTTAGAGGTCCCAGGTTCGATCCCCGCTCGCAGCGCGAAAAATTTCGGTGTCCGAACACGCCTTCCTTAGTGTCATTTGCAGGGACGACACTAGATAAGTGCATCGTCCTTCGGATCGGAAACGTTAACTGGATGTCCCCTGTGCAGGGAGAGTCAGTCACCCCTTGTGCAGGTTAAAGAACCCTACGGTAATTTCGATATGGTTACTTGTAGGCTTTCATCCTGCTACCCGGAATGTACAAAGTACACCTGCCGATAATACTCAAAAGAGGGTCTGGCAGTATATAGAGAAAGAAAGTAATTCATCACAGGTTTTCATATTTATTTGCGGTAGGGGGTTTCATACCCCTTCACTGTAATAAATGTTAATTTTCTTCCTAACCACTTTTTCAATTTGGACAAAACTTTCAGGATATTTTGATACATATATATATATCACATCGTTCGAACAAACATTTATTAAATTTTGTACCCATGTTGTTGCGTGAAACTATTCGGTAATTTCCGTGAGGGGTGAGGGGTGCGGATTCGGGTTAGGGGGTTCATACCCCATCACCGGGTGACCGCATTCATATTCTTAGATGTCAAAACATATGACTCTTTAAAAATTCATATACTCGACATCATCAAATGTGGATCTTATATGCTGCCATCCGAATTTTCATACACATTCATTAAGCAAATTTGTATAAAAGAAAATACGTGATTCATCAAAATGTCCATATTTAAGAACCGCTTTCATTTAGTTTAATGATTTAGACCGCCAACTAATGGACTATTCCTTTGGCTATACCCATATGATATGACTGCACTTTGATGCTATTAATTTTGGACCAGCGTATACACACTTACTGGAGATCGATGAGCCTATGACGCCGACTGTCTAGTGGTGGGGGAAAGCCAGCGCAGTTCTCAGCTTTCGGCCGAAAAATACCCTGTAGAACCACAGCAACTCGGAAGGTGACAGTCAAACCATGATTGAGATACATATCACTGCAGGAACAAACTATTCGATAGTTTTAAGCGGTGCTAGCGAGATTCGAACCTGCGCGACAGAGGTATCTAGCTAGTCATAGCTAAACACGCTACCGACTGGGCTATCCAGGCGTCATTATCAGATATTAACAGATACAGCTGCTGATGGACAGCTGACGGACAGCAGTATTCACTTGCCATCAACCTGTAAATGTATTTGTATAAACTGAACCAATTTAATTAAGTTCCTGGCAGAGTTTTAGATACATTTATGAGGGTCTGGATGGGGGGTCTGGTATTCACTATTCATTAAAAATTTAGCCCATTATTCATCTCATTAAAATTTTGGGTTATTCATTAAAATAAGACCAATTATTCATTAAAAGTAAGAAAGGTGGCAAAGAAATCTGATAATTCACTATTAATTAAAAAATTTTCAATTCACTAAAAAAATAGGATTGTTCATGAATTTTAGGCCCTCATTATTCACTATTTATTTTTTGGCTCATTATTCACTATTCATTATAAAAAGGGCCATTATTCACTAATCATTATACCTCATCCAGACCCTCGTTACTATTATATAACACTTTCGGCGGGAACAAGTAACTTCATGACGGCGTCCGTTACAACAATGACGACTCGCACGGTATTGGCGTACATAAAGTAACGTCAAATTGTAACGTCGCGACAATAATTTATTTCCTCTTCTCCTTATATTTAGCTAGACTTCTAGCTTCTGGAGACACTTTCATTCTCTGGTAAAACATATGAAAACCGTTCCTAGCTTTCAAATATCAATAAATTCGATTTCATACACGTCAGAATCAGTATTTCTAATTTACTAAACACGCATACACAACAGAACTGAGAACGGCATCTTATTGTCAAATGCCTCTTATGACGTTTCTTTGTTTAACGTCATTTTTACCGCCGGTAACAAAATTTAAGACTGGGGCAAATATTCACATTTTCTTTATTTTTTGGTGGATAAACTTCATATTCAGCATTTTTAAGTAAGCAAGCAAAGTACATTGTGGAGAAACAATTTTCTAGTGAGACTCATTGTCAACGTTAAAGCTATGCTTAAATTTCAAGAGTATGTATATTTATTTTAATGAAAATTGTGTTTTGGTAACAAATTTTAAGACTTGGTGTTTTGCTGACCATTTTTAAATGGAAAACGACAATGCAAATATTTTTCGATTAACTTTCACAACGGAAAAGGTGCATTTCAAACAAACAAATATTTTGTCAACAAAACGCCATCAAGATTACATAATTACCTATCGAAGTGACCATCCCTGTATTTTTCGCGCGTTTTTGTCACGAGTTACAGATTTTATTTTACAAAACTTAACTTCCTGAGACGTCATTGTAGAGAAATAAACAATAAACTGGATATGACGATGAATGGTGACGTTTCAGCTTTGACGTAGACTAAATTTCGAAAAAATTGACGTATCAATAACGTTGTAATACGAATTTGCGTAAGCCTACAACAGCGCTATTGTTACAGAGTTACAGACGTTTTACCTCAAAATTTTGAGTTCTTGAGCTCTCCCTTAATAAAAACTAAGCACCAACATACTCTTAGCAAGGCAAACGTACACTTCTAGTTTCAAAACAAAAAAATGACCAGAACATCCAATATTGGTTCCTGTAAAAAGAAAAAAATGCAAAACCCCGTTTTGTACGCCAATACTGTGCGCTACGTCTATGCAAATTTTCATTTAAGGCCTAAATGAAATATATGTGTGGTTCCTGTTGCATGCCAACAAAATTTATGGTAGGTAGGTAGGGAAATTATTAAATTTTGTTATAACAGTTAACAAAGAAAATAATGACAAAATCTGAAAAAGTGCCCATTTTAGGTATTTTTTCTCCAAAGACCATTTTAATGTTTAGGGTAGGGTTAAAAAAATTAGGATAGGTAGGCAACAGGAACCACACATACATTTCCTTTAAGCCTAAATAAACAAACTTTGAAGGCGATAAAATCGCATTTAAAACATCATAATAATGGTAAACAGAATCTTACACTCGTGATCATTTCATATTAAATTTATTAAACTCGCCAAACGCTCGTTTAATAAATTTCATATGAAATGATCCCCTATAATTTACCTGAGACAGGAAAAATGGTGATTCATATTGATGTACTGATCACGTTAAAAGAGAGCCAGTCATATACATTTTGCTCGAAAAAGGGGGGCCAATCATATACAAGTACCTGACAGAGCTGCAAAGGAAGCCATTCAGGCCGCACATCCGTATAAACTAGACAATATATAGACAGTTACTCACCCCCTTTCCCCGAGATAGCAACCAGCTCTCTCTTCCTCAGCAATATGATTGCTAAACTATAAAGGATACTAAGAACCACACCACCAAACAATTCGCCTCGACTCCCCCCCCCCCCCACACACACACACAATGAGAGAAACAACAAACAATAAATTTATAAACATCAACAGAATCATAGTACTAGTACCACCATAGAACGCACATTAGCCTAGACCGCCAGGGGCATAAATGTATTTTACTTACCAAATTTTCACCATAGCTGATGTTGTTGCTCTTTTTAACTCTACGATGACTTCCTTAATATTGACAATCCTTATTGCGAAAAAATGGTAGGTCAGATCCACATCGGGTACAAGTTAACCAAATAGGTACCAGTTTACTTGGGTAGGTATAGTGCGTCCAGCTAATAGAGACTGGGCGTGTCAGACAGAGCGCTGTCACACACTGTCAAATAAGACTAGTCTACAGTAAATCGGGTGTAATAGCCTATGAACGCTTTACCCGTGCAACCAATTGAAGCGCAGACGACAAGGGTGACCAATTTTATACGTTAGCATGCCTGGTAGACGTTTATGTTTTGTATGCTGCTGGGGGTCTGCTGCATTCATTTTCCGGGATGGATATGTTGTGAAATTTTTTGGGGAAGAGTAGGTTTGCACTTTCTTCAATATCTGGCTGAATGGCAAAACTTGTTTGACTTTAAGCCCGATACAATAATAATACATCACCAATTAGAATGCAGTGGGACAAGGGTTAAGTATCTTGATCATGAAAAAAGGGCATACAAACGTGAGATTTGGTCTTATCGCATATCAGAAAAAGCCTCTTATAATCGCTCATTCTGGCGTGCCCAGAGAGACTAGATGTCTAAAAGTTGTTCGGAGTCTTCTTCAACTTGCATACTTTGTTTATGCGAGAAGCGAAACCCCTGGCGAGGTCATGCGTACATGCAGGCTCGTCGGAGCCTTTGCCACAAGCCGATGTAATAAGAACTCATCTCGTGTGCTGACCTATTTATAGTATTAATTTTTCATTGCGGACCATTATTTTATTTTCTTCTCCAGTATTATAATTTGAATAATTAAAATTTCAAAACATTGTCAGAGCGCATATATCTAGACTAGTGAGTCTCCTTGTTATCCAAAATTCGAGATGCCTTTTTCTCACAACGGGCTCAAAACTACAACAAGTATATACAGGTATACAGCTGTAAAGCGTTTCACAGGTGAATAAATACACTCTGTCTTACCGATTTTTAAATGGAAATGACCAAGGGTGTGTCTTTGCTAAGAACCGCCCAGTCTCTCTTAACTGGTCGGACTATACGAGTTGATCAAAACAGTTACAAGTTGATTAAGGTACATGTAAGAGTTAATTTTGTATACGAGTTAAATCAAAGGGTCACAAAATAGGCTGTGTGGGTGCCTTTCTTTCTTTAGCTACTGCAGATGGCTCGATCGATGCTCGATCATTACGCCAGGGAGTGCAATTTGAATTTTGAAGAAAAATAATTCGGCTGTGCTTTTAACTAATTTAGGAGTGCCCTAAATTCCTCAGTGGTCTGGGAATTGACCACCGAAGGAGAAAGACTATTCCACTGTGGAATAGTCCGGGGAAAAAGAATTATTCAGGGCATCACTATATATCTGGTATCTACAATATTGGGCACTGTGTGATAACCTGGTTGATTTCAAACTGTGAGCAGGGGTCAGGTACTTGTCTTTTTTCTATAGACACAGCACCACAATGTATCGTATGTAAGAGAAGCAGGGAGGACCGATCAAGAGAATGCCACTCAAGCTCATCAAGCATCTCGCCGACACTAATTGTGTTACGCCATCTCCTGCAGGTCCAGCGGCTGCTGTCCTCTGAACTTTCTCTACCTGATTAATCTGGAGTTTTGAGTAAGGGCTCCAAATGGGTGCTGCATACTCTAGTTTAGGCCGAACCAATCAGAAACTACAGATAACATAAAATATGATCTTTGGCTCGAAATAACAACTTTCGTGTGCTATACTGTAATGAATGTGGGCCGCATCGCAAGAGAACCTGTCCTCAGGGTTTGCGACCATGTAAGTCCCAAAATTTAAGCAGCCGGCTTTACTACAGCTAGGGCCCAGCTAGAATATTGAAATTCTGCATGTAGCAAGTGGAGTTATAATACTTTCAAGAAAGCGAATAACAAAGGCGCTGATCAGACTGTGCGAATGGGCATGCATATAAAATGCACTCTAGGACATAGTGGGTATTGTTCAAGGGTGGTTCCAGAAATTTTTGCCTGCGGGGGATCCAAGCACAACTTCCTAAAACTCTTGACAAGGTTTTTCTTTCGTCCTCAACTTAATTTACAGAGGGGGTCCAATTGCTTATTCCAAGGAAAGTGGGTCCAAAGTGTCCGGGGGTGGGGGGTCCTCACTAAACGAAACACGACCGTCATGCGAACAGTCAGTTGAAACCGAAAGTAGAAGTCACGAGATGAAGAAAAGAAAAATGATTGTTTTGAATAGTTTACGCTTAGTGATCTTTTTGGTGCATTCACTAACTTCAAGAACAGTTTATTCGCAACAAGAGGAACATGTTGCTTCAGAAGATTTATCAGCAGTATATCTAAAATGGGAATTCGAAAAGGACAGCAGGATGTCACAGACAGCTGACATACACAATAGCTCCAAAATTTATGAAAATTGTGATGCATTTATATATGAGTTTGCAAAGCAAGCTAGCAGGTTTATAGACTGCTCTATTGTTAATGCAAGACCATTTAGATTCTGTGAAGGGTGTGTTGAGCATTATGAAAAGGCCAAGACGGTATACAATGATATTAAATTGGTAGGTTTATATACTTCAATATAGTGACATTTATGTAGTAAGTAGAGGTAGTTTATCAACATTTGTATGGCCTTGGTGTACAAGCAGGCTTTTAAGGCCACGTGGTAGAGTGTCTGATTTACTACATTTTCCTCCTCCATTTTAGATTCATCCCAGAATCTCAGTTTGATTTTTTAACAAACCTGTATACTATACATGGCTGTGCTCCAAGTCTATTGGATGGGTCAGGTGAAAAATGCTTATCACCTTTGCTCCAGCTGGGGATCGAGAGGATAGAACCCTATAAATATGCTGCGGTTTCTTCAGAACAAACGGTTTTCAAGGCAAATTAGAGTAGCATAGTAGGTTATTGGCCTCCCTCTAAGTTCAGTTATTTAAGTACTCTCGCTTAACAGTACTGGGGATCTGTTGCCTGGAAGCATCTTCATACAGGAAGCAGGTCTCACTTGTTACATTTGCATTTTGTCTACCCTACCATGTTATTATATAAAAGAGTTCTCTTTGTATATTTGAGTCGATTGCCAGCAAGAGGTACAAGTTGACATGTACATCCATCAAAGACTCAGATCAGCCTGCACATTTGCACAGTCTGTTCAGAATCTTTGATGGACATTCTATTGGATACCAAGTGCTGATCCCCAGACATACTTAAATCTTAGCTGTACGCACATGCCAACTTGTTTCTTATGCTGGATACTGTCACATTTATCTTTATAAATACAGTAAAACCTGTCTTAAGCTGCCGCTCAAAAAGAAGACCAAAATTAGGTTTTCAAGACAGCTTATCGCTTAATGCATGTCAAAAGTATTGCAGAATGCTTCAAGAGAGCATTCTGCAATACTTTTGACCTTCATTAAGCTACTATATGTCTTTATGTTTTGTCTGTTTTTGAGTGGCCGCTTAATAAAGGTTTTACTGTATCTCAACAGAATGATGAAAAGAAGACAAATTGTCGGAAGTATTTGCTGGATTCTGATCGTGTGCAGGTCATCAACACAGTCAACTCGGACTTCGAAAAAATTTGGAATTCTGCAGATTGTGGCAGTAATGTATCATTTAGATATTTTTATAGTATCAAAGATCAATACATGTTTGCAGCAAGTCATGAACTTTGGAACTATTGGGCCTGGAGCTTTGATAATTCACAAGTGTACAGCGCCCTAGATAAGCTTTTTGGTCAATTGGGTATTTACGCAACCTGGTTATCCTCAATTGCGTACTTGCAAAAACAATTGCGTATTTTCATATCTTTTTACGCCATGTTTTTTTTGTGATTATACATTTTTATATTGCATGAAGCCATCGGGAATGTGCTTGTATATTTATTCACTCACATCATCTGCCTTTCTAAAGTATCAAACTAGCGGATTTTATTGTACCTGAAACAAATCTCATCCGTTTGTTGGGTGCACGACAATTCGTCGAAAACCATTTCGCCGATACGACAATTGGTCGCATACGACGTTTGGTCGATGCGACATTTCGCCGAGTATGACATTTGGTCGAAAAAAAATACAAAAGACATTCGAGCGTGTACACTTTGCAAAGGTTCGCTTTCATCATAGTGTTTTTCGGCGAAATACTGGACTGGGCACCAATATTTTATTCACAAAAAAGATTTATATCAGCACTCGCTAGTAAAAAAATCAATACCCGACTGGCATTAGTTTATTACCCAAATGGAAACGAAATGGACCAAATGGTACGCAATGACATCGCATGTAATTGCATACCGATCGCTAGAATTGCTTTTCGGTACGCACACATTTCATTTTAATTGCTTTTTTGAGGATTTTAATTGCGTATTTACGCAAATACGCTGCTTATCTAGGGTGCTGGTGTATATAAAGACAAAAAAATACCTGTGTTTAGCGTAACCCGACCCTACCTGAATTTATTGGTGGAACCTAGGTGTTTTGGAAAATTTTTCAAATTTATGCATTTTGAAAGGCAAAATGCCTTTCAAAATGCATGAAATTGTATTTTTTTCAGAAAAAAATATTAAAAAAAATAAATATGCCTACCCTACCTAAAACTTTCAGACCCGTTACCGGAAACACAATTATTTTTTATTTGGCCAAACTTGTGGAATTTTGCTTTTAACCTTCTGCAGTTAGCCAGCCAATACTTTTGTCCTATTTTTTCTTTAAGTCGATTATATGCATATATTCAAGTTCACTTCCTACTAGATTTTATCATGGAGGCAAACACTATGAACCCTGATCACACTGCTCCCAGTCCCTTGGGAGCCATCTGATCTGGTTCAGGGCTAACCTTGCCATTAGCCATTGAGGTCATTTGCTACTAAAAATGTAGAGTGGCTACAAATATAAGTCATTGGCTAAAAGCACAGTATAGGTGGTTCATAAATTACATATTTGCAAAAAAGTGTATTTTGATCAGCTTTTGGATTTTCCAATATTGCTTTTATTATTCCTTCACACTTTATTATTGAGCCATATTTTACTCTTTGGATAATAGATTTTTTCAATACCATCAGGGTGTTAAACAATTTGTATCCAGATCAGGCCCAACATTTTGTCAGGCCTGATCTGGGTCCAAACTGTTTGCAAAGGTTATCAGCAGACAACAAAAGTAAGAGGTAAATATAAAACAACTTATTGTTACTACTTTCTGGCTAACCTTGGCTAATGATAATTTCTTCTGGCTCCAACTTTTTTTCATTTGGCTAAAGTATTGGCTACAACAATTTCTGAGCCAGGGTAAGCCCTGTGGGTGCACATTGTTTGCAATATAGGCTACCAAAGAACATAAGAAGATGAGAGGATTGCACAACAGAATTTGTGACTGGTGGGTAAAGGGTTAAATATACTGAAATATATGATATTTTCCTAGACACCTTTATAGCTTTGATTTTGAAAATAAATAAAGAATCATTCATTGTAGCCATACTCTGCCATGTATACCCTTTGAACAACTAGATCTGAAGCTTTGATGTTTCATACTGTGTGAAAAAAAGTTGAATACACCAGTATAAGATCTTGACCTTAGATCTACTTTTGAAAATAAATAAAAGAATAGTTTAATATAGCTCAGGCCTTTACATGTAGTTAAGAGTGCCAAACGGAAAAAATCTTATTTCTCAACCAAAACATATGTTGTGAGAACTCAAAAGAACCGTTTCAATGAGACTGTTCTTTTGAGGCTAAAATTGAAGGGTAAGAAAATAAATAATTAACAATTTTACGCTGACATTTTTCAATTACTCTAAATCTGTGGCATATACAGTGAATTGCACTAAGTTCCAGTGGGCATCAGTGTTTCACAAGTATTTTGTGCACTATGCACATTACTTTTTCAAAATAATATGCCCTCTTTAAGGGTCAAACATACATGCCATAAGCTATGGGCTGAAATCTGTGAGATAAACGAAATTGTGTGAGATTTTCACAAAATCACTTTGGAACTTCCCCAAAATAACCAAAAAGCTTTTTTTTCTTGTAAGAAACTTGTGATTAAAATTATGATTTAATAAAGTGTGTATAATGATTATTTCTTTATAAAATGTGTTTAAAGATGGTCTGTCAAAATTCTGTGAGATTTGAAAATCTTATACATACATGTACATGTATGAATCGGCATTCAGAAGGGCCAAATTCTGTGAGATTTTATCTCACAGTGTCAGGTATGGCATGTATGGTCAAAGTGATGTCATCATGATGTGATGTACTGGCTAAGGATCATTGACACTTGCTATGGGTAAATGCCTATGGTTTTCGGTAAAAATAAAAGTTTGTCAATAGCCCCTTTCTTCACCTTGAAGCTACCCTGACCTGAGTCCTTTATCCCAGTGGAATCCATTTTCGATATAAAATGCTTCAAAGATGTAAAATTTTGGGTAGAACAATCAGTTTTACATTAAAATATATAGAGATCAGAAAACATTTTTTAAAATATCATTCCCCCCGTGTGCCAGCAAAAGCTTTTTCCTGTATATGTGTTGCCATATTTTACACATTGTGTGGAAGTGGCTTGCTGGCACAAGGGGGGGAAAGATGTTCAGCAGCCCAAAAACCCAGGCCCTAATCCCATAAAATGCCTTTTCTACCGAATAATAAATTAATGACTTTAATGAAGTTCTCTAGAACCAACCTCCTATATTGCTTTGTATTCTGTGCTAGTTGAATATAAAGTACATAAAGATTAAAAGTAGAATTAGCAAGGTTTATGCATTTTTTCATAAGAAAAAATCTCACTTTTATATAATGACACATTCTTTTGCAAATGTCCTGTACTTATCTATTGGCATGCTAGAGAATTGTTCATTTTTTATTTTCGTCTGCTGACTTTCTCCAAAATTAAGTTTTTACAAATAAACCACCCAGGACCACCATCAGAGTGTCAAACAGTTTGGATCCAGATCAAGACCGACATACTGTTGGTCTTTATCTGGGTTCAAACTGTTTGCAAAAGGCTATTGGCAGACGACAAAATTATCCGCTGGCATGCAAAGAGTAATAGCAGGTAAATACTATTGTGTTCAATATATTGTCTCATATAGGTCTAAGCTTTCAACCTGGGTATACATGTATATGTATACCATAAATATTTGGGCACTTTAAAAACATTTGACATGCTATGCCCTTTAAACAAAGCAAAAGTAATATTCAAAGGATCTAGTTAGAATCAGTCTTACTTTCCAATGCTAAATGAGGCACTTTCATTCCTTCAAAAGTATTTATGTCTTTTGTTGAGCTTTCAGTTTTGTATTATTTACGGTACATGTAGTCAAAAATGCACAGGTACGTAACTTCTAAATTATCTCCCCAAAATCATTTTACTACCAAACATATTTTGTTTTTAAAACAATTTCATCAATTATCGTGATTCGTTAATACTCTGCATATGATATGTTCAATAGATATCACCATGCCTACCAAATAAATCGAGAAAACGTGCAGAAATCACTTTTTAAAGCACTTTTTATTGTCATGAAATTTCAGACCCCCTCCCCTTTCTACCCGCCATAACTCTCGAGTGCGTAGGAGTTTCGAAAATATTTTGCTAATTGGCTCTTGCCATTTAATTCACCTTTTGCACTGATACTACATGCACCACACCAGGAGCTCAAAAGCAGTGTTCTGGGAATCAGAAAAATAGGCGTATAAGGCCCAAACCGTCAATGATCCTTTGGTTTCTGCTCACCTTTTGGTATTTTCCCCACTTTTATCTTATTTCAGGATGTTTCAACAGTATATCAGAGACAGATAATGGTACTGTAAAGTATTCCTTAAAACAGTCAACAAAAGATTTCCTTGTACTATACAGTAATTTTACTAGCTGTCTGCCAGAGAATGCCACCAAGGTACAGGTACTTTGATATTTCTGCATTCATGCCAGGGACCTTTTGCTAACAGGCAAAGAGTTAAACAAATAAATTTCTTAACCCTTAAAGCGCCAAGAAAAAAAAAGCATCTGAAAAAGTCGTCTGCTGCAAATAATTGCCTAACTTTACTGATGAATTACATATAGAAGCAAACAGCGTGGACACAGAACAAACTGCTCCTATAGGAGCAGTCTGGTCTGGGTCCACACTGTTTTCCATAGAGGCTTCTTAAACATTTCAGCAGACGAAAAAACAGACTATTTTTGTTGCCATTGGCGCATTAAGGGTTAAAAATGGTTGTGATATTTTTATTATTATATATTCACAGAAAATATACAAAATATGAAACCTTTACTAAATTGATAGTTGAGAATATAGGGATCACACATGTTTTTTCATGCATTAACATTTGCTGGGTCCCAAGGAAGCTGTTTGAACATGAGGCTGTTAGGCCGAGTGTTCAAACATCTCCTGAAGGACCGGGCAAGTGTTAGTGCAATGAAACAAACATGTGTGATAGTTATTCTTGCATAATTCACCTGATTCCAGCCAAAAGCCAACCAAACGCCGCTAAGACTTTAAAATACCATTTTTCTTGCACTGGTTTTCTCCAAACATAATGGCATCAGGGTTAAACTTTTGAACATCATAACGTTGTACGTCATAACGCATGCAACATTTTCGCAAACAAAACCTTCAACCCAATGGTCAGTCCGGGCAGCAATGTTTTCCTGTGTTATGTCAGACAAACATATCAGGGCTCATTTTAAGTATTGTCAAATTAAAACCTATGTTCAAACAGCATGTGAATCTCTTGATTTGAACATTTGACAATAGCTTCAAACAACCACTTTGTGTAACAAGTTTCATGCAAGAATGCATTATTATTTTGGACTGTAAGCAGGGGTGTGGAAATAGTAAAATTTTCTACTTGTCCAGGGACAAGTAAATGGCCAAAAATGTACTTGTCCATAGAAAATTTTACTTGTCCAAAAAAAAAGATTAGCTTATACTGTTTTGTGCTTTAAAAATTTACTCTTTGGAAAAGAGTATGAAAATAACCAGATATCAACTCTCTTGTAAACAGTGTAGATCCAGATCAGCTGGCTTCTTAAGAAGCCAGCTGATCAGGATACACAATGTTTTCAATGCAACATGTGAACTGGTAATGATTAATCAAAATTTTATTTACTTTGTAAATTTGTACTTGTCCAAGGACAAATAAATAGAAATTTTCAACTTGTCCTGAATGAAATTGGACCAGGTCAGACAAGTCGAGCATGGTATTTCCACAGCCCTGACTGTAAGCATATGAGATAAGTAGGCCTACAGTGCAGTCTCTTTCAGGGCTTCAGATTTTTTTCAAGATTGTTGGGCCGAAGTGACCGATGGAGCAAAAAATGGTGGGTCATTTTCTGAATTGATGGGCCCAAGCATATCAAACTAACCACAGTTGACATTTGGGTTGTATACTTTAGTTACACACTGACACAGACACTTGTATGCATATATGTATATTTACTGATGATTATACAGTAAAACCTGTCTTAAGCGGCAACTCAAAAAAGAAGACCAATTATCCCTTAATGCAGGTCAAAAGTATTGCAGAATGCTCCAAGGGAAGCATTCTGCAATACCTTCGAGCTTCATTAAGCTACCATTTGTTATTAAGATCTTTGTTTTGTCTTTTTTGAGTGGCTGCTTAAGACCTGTTTTACTGTATTGAATACCTGCATAAACTTTCTGTTTTGTGGAGCACGTAGACTCACTGTAAGATGAATATTTTTGTTATAGTTAGATTTTTATGCCCCCGCAACTTTTAAAGGGAGGGGGCATATAGTATCACCCTTGTCCGTACGTCCTGTACGTATGTCCCGTCACGTACATGCGTCCCATACGAAAAATGGTTTCTGGGCGATATCTTTTGAAACATTGGTGTATTGGATTCGTATTTCATACACAGGTATATAATCAAAAAATACAGGTCAAGTTTGATTACGGATAAAATCCACCTATTATTATCAGAGTTATGGCCCTTTATCTCCGTTAGAAAAATGGATTTAGGGCAATATCTTTTGAATACATTGATATATTGGATTAAAATTACATACACAGGTATATAATCATAAAATACAGGTCAAGTTCGATTACAGATAAAATCCACTAATTATTATCAGAGTTATGGCCCTTGATCTTTGTTAGAAAAATTGTTTCCGGGCGATATCTTTTGAAAACATCGATATATCTGATTCATTTTTCATACATAGGTACATAATCATAAAATACAGGTCAAGTTCGATTAAGGATAAAATCCACTGATTATTATCAGAGTTATGGCCCTTGACCTTAGTCAAAATTTTGTTTTGCTCAATATCTTAAGAATGAATGGGTGGAATTTAACAAGATTTTGCATACATTTTGATATTGATGAGATCTAGGTTGGGATTGTTTTGCAGCAATATATGCAAATTTATAAAAGAGTTATGGCCCTTGACTCTTGTGAGATTTTTGTATCCGCTCAATATCTCAAGACTGAATGAAGGGAATTTGAAAATATTTTGCATATGGATAGATATTGACAAACTCTGGGTTGGTATTGTTATTTATCAATTGGTGCAAATTTATAACAGATTTATGGCCTTTTAATCATGTAAGAATTTTTTTCTGCTCCTTGTTACAAAAATGAATAGATGGAACTTGACAAACACTGTAAAAAATGTCAGCAAATTGACATGTTACAAAACCAGCCTCGATTTTGTCAATATTAGTGATTCAGTCATATCTGGGAGACTTTATCTCTCATACAATGGCCCCAGACGGGAGCATCTGTGTCACACTGACACATTTCTGGTTTCACAACTAAAAAGGATGGGTCGACTGGGCCCACTGCCTTGGAAAGTAATGGGCCATATTTTGAAATCATGGGGCAATGACCTGGGCCCACCATAGATATGAAGGTCTGTCCTTACAACACATCTCATTTCCAACAATGAATCAGAACAAGCATGGTTTTGATGTTGCTCCCAAATTTTTTTACCATATGGAATATTACAAAGGAAAAATGGTCATATTCCTGAATTGTATCAGTTACAAGCAAAATTATGTGCACAAAGTACTGTTTAACCGCATAGTCAAGCTTGTCCAGGAAAAAGTGTGGTAAAAGGTAAACTGACTGTCCCGACATCATTCCTATGTACCCCATAAAATAGTGTTCAAAGGGGACTTGATGTGTCTCAGTTCTTGCTTTTGTAGAGGTGCAAAAAAGTTATAGTTGAGCCGTGGCATGAGATTTCCAACAATGTGGTATGTGCGACCAGCAAAGCCTCGGATCAGCCTGCACATGCGGGCAGTCAGATCAGAGCCTTTGCTAGTCGCTTGAATATTATATGACTATTAAACTACTGACTGAACATCATTTGGAGTTTCTAAGCTTAACAGGAGGCTTTACAGGCTCGTTTGAGTGTACACTTGTCAAAATACCACATTGTTGGAAATCGCATGTCACGGCTCATATTATTATACCGGCTTTTTCTTTAGAAAAAAAAGGGTATATTAATTTCGTGTCAAAGTCAGTCCGTCGTCCATCCGTCCGTCTTGCAGTGAGTCCGTCGGTCACATTTCTAGTAAATGTATATCCTCCTAAACCGTTAGAGGTAGCAGCTTCAAACTTAGTAGTTGAATAGGTCACATGATGTAGAGAGTACTGTGCAACATTTTGTGTGACCTTGACCCCAATGTCAAGGGTCAAATAATGTATTTTCTTGTAAATGTATCTCCTCTTAAAGGGTTAACGTAACAACTTAAAACTTTGTAGCTGAAAATGTCACATGATGTAGAGGCTACTGGGCAACATTTCGTGTGACCTTAACCCCAAGGTCAAGGTCAAATATTGAATTTTCTTGTAAATGCATCTCCTAAACCTTTTGATGTAGCAACTTCAAATTTTGCAGCTGAATATGTCACATGATGTAGAGGGTACTTAGCAACTTTTTGTGTGACCTTGACCCCAAGGTTAAAGTCAAAGATAAAATAAAGTATTTTCATATAAATGTATCTCCTCCTAAATGGTTAGCCTTAGCAACTTCAAACTTTGTAGCTGGGTAAGTCACATATGTAGAGGGTACTGGGCAAAATTTTGTGTCAAAGGTCAAATATTGAATTTTCTTGTAAATGCTTCTCCTCCTAAAGCTTTTGACATAGTAACTTCGAACTCTGTAGGTGCATAGGTCATATGATGTAGTGGGCACTGGGCCACATTTCGTTTGGGTCAAGGTCAAATAATGTATTTTCTTGTAAATGGATCTTCTCCTTAACTGTGCAATGTAGCAATATCAAACTTTGCTAGTGCATAGGTCACATGATATCCAGGGTATAGGCAACATTTTGTGTGACCTGGACCCAAGGTCAACGTCAAATAATGTATTTTCTTGTAAATGCATCTTCTCCTTAACCATGGGATGTAGCAACATAAAATTTTGCTGGTGCATAGGTCACATGAAGTCGAGGGTACTGGGCAACATTTTGTGTGACCTTGACCTTGGGGTCAAGGTTAAATAATGTATTTTCTTGGTAATGCATCTCCTTAACCATTGGCCGTAGCAACTTCAAACTTTGCAGGTACATTGGTCACATGATGTAGAGGGCAATGCTTCATGTGAAATCAAATATTTTTTTTTCAAATGCATTTCCCCCTAAACTGTTGGACATAGCAGCTTCAAACATTGCAGGTGCATAGGTCATATGATGTAGAGGATTTTGGGCAATGTATCGTGCTTGTCCATGACATAAGGTCACAGTCAAAAGTGAAATAATGTACTTTCTTGCAAATGCATCTTCTCCTAAACGGTTGGTTGTAGCACCTCAAAACTTTGCGGTTGCTTTGGTTAGCTCAAAAGCAGGTATTTGCGATGGTGTACCATCTACTGAAGTCTAGTTGATTGTTTTGTTTCAGCATAATGAAACAGTGTGTGACAAGTGTGCTGTCTACTATGATAAAATGAACTCCATGTTTGATAATCTCCTAGATGATACGACTTCTCCACAACATGTATGTATGGATCTCGTTGATATGGTGAGTAACACATACTAATGGGGACAAAAATTTCACTTGTCAGCTCCCAATTATGAGTGAAATCTTAACGGACAAGTAATTCTTGCCAAAGCACTTGTCCTGCAGGACAAGTGCTTTGGGAAGAATTACTTGAGGGAGTCATATTACATATGACTCCCTTATGTTCTTTATTGCATACACTTTAAAAGGACAAGTGCTTGTGCATGCATAATGAGTGAAAATTGTAAGTCACTCGTCCTGCAGGACAAGTTCAATATTGAAATATTTTTGTCCCCTGTACTAATGGCATAAAGTTAAGCATATTTCATTCAATGATGTCGCTAATTCTTACCAAACTATTAATTTTAGCAAAAATGTTGATTGCACATCAAAATGAACACTACAGGGGCCAAGCTAAAGCTCTCAGATAGGGAGAAGTTTTGCTGGTTTTAGCAGGGTTCAAGCTGGGCCCTGACATTAGGGAGAAGAGACTTCTCCCTCTAGGAAAATTAGGGAGAAGTGACAGTCAGATAGGGAGAAGTTATAGTGTAAAGTTCCGGCATTTTCTTAGAAACACATTAGTCATAACACATAGTATTGCCATTAAATGGAAGGAGAAACACCATGCAATGGTAGTAAATTGTCACCACAGCTTGCATTTGTGTGGTGACAGAATGAAAAAGAGTCTCCCTAAAAAAATTTTTTTTTAGGGAAACTTCCACTTCTCCCTGGGTCTCATTTAAGACGAAATTTTAGCCCATATGGCTACAATTTCACCCTAGTCGCCCCTAGCTTATTTCCTGTCTTAGGGAGAAGTTTTGGTCCTATTATTTGAAATTAAAACTTCTCCCTCATTTTGAAAATAAGGAAAAGTGAGCCAGATTAGGGTGGCATTTTCTCCTGACTGAAGTCTCCCTCTAGCATTAGCTCTGCTGTTATTTTACTTTCCAATATTCAGCAATACATAACTCTACCAATCCTGATGACGTCATAGCATCCCAGGAATTCTTCCTATTTAGACATTCTGTATAATCTAACTTGTGATTTTCTCCAAATTTCAGAAAATTGTCCCTTTGCATGTGTGTCAAAGTTTTCAGATACTCGTAGCTCTCCCTGCTAAATGAAACAGGCATAGTGGTATGCCTAGGATGATTTTTTATGGGTAGAAATATTGACAAAATCTTGACCTTTGGGCATAGGTTGTTAGGATAATGACTACAAAATTCACATCATAGCTCCAATTTTCTGTAAATGCCACTATCACGGTATATAGACGCAAAGGAGCCTATTCGTGCAAAACTGCTTTTCCCGAGCCCTATCCGGCCCAGAAAAGGAGCCTATCCGCCAAAAACTAGACTCGGGGAGAGGAGACACTTCAAATCTGGGCCAACATCAGATTATTTGCGATGTAAGTAACATAAAATCAATCGCCACGGGACTTTTAAGCCTCTGACTTGATGGATTTTGAAACATATGATAAGGCTGATATCAAGTCACGTCTACAAAGTTGAACAGAAAATGACTGCTCTGTTTTTGGCGATTTAGTTTGCGTTGGAAAATGAAGCAAAACTTAACAATTGAGACAATTTTGCCGGCCTACACCACAGCAGAAAGCGTTTTATGTTCCACCCCCTTACTAAAAGCGTCTGTTTTGTTTTTAAAATGGTTTTTCATAGAAAAGAAGGGTGATGTTTGAAAACAAGACGGCTAAGGAGCCTATACGTTGAGAGAAGATTGACCATTTTGTGGCACAGGATAATGAGCCGTACCCGTGGCAAAGGAGCCTATATGTTTGAAACTAAGTGCCATGGGAGCCTATAGGTAATAAAAGTAAGAAATGGCTTTAAAAAGTGACCGCTTTTGCTGTCAGTTGCGCTGTGATAAGTGTAATGCCTCACGGGTTCATGTACATGTAGATACATCCAAGCAACCATGCCTATATGGGTCCCATGGATCAAATGGGGAGTGCAACCGGGTTTCACATGTGTCTGATATGCGGGTTGCCCAGATGGGTCCCATATGGGTCTCATATAAAAGCCTCCAAAAGAAAACGGAAATGATATCAACATATTTATAAAAACTTATTTCCTCATTTATAATGCAAGACTAGCTTCTTCAGTGGCGGATACAGAGTGAAATCATGTAGTTTGAACCCCCTTTTGAGACAAAATATTTCATTTTCATGAGGAATATAAAAAAAAAATCAGCATAAACTATAAAATTATCAGGTGCACTTTTCAGTTCGAACCCCCCTTTGTAAATTTGACCCCTCGGAAGAAATCCTGGATCCGCCCCTGCTTCTTCTATTTATTTCATTTTATTTACATGGGCCAGCCCATATGGGACCCATATGGAACCCGGTTGCAGGCCCTCAGATAAGAGTGCGTTACTAAAAATATTTTTTCTCATTTCTCAACCAAAACATATGTTGTGGGTACTCAAAAGAATCGTCTCATCGAGACGGTTCTTTTGAGCACCCAAAACACATGCTTAAACTAATGGATAAGAACAAAGCTGCCTGCAGAAAGCTAGAGTTTTAGCTGTCTTTTTACTACATATGCATTCGTCGTGCAAGATTTTTTTCACTCAGTTTGAGCGAAGGTTCAGGCATTAGCGCAGGTTCACCAGAGTCTACGCTGTTCGCAAATAGAAGCAGTAATTCAAGAGGAAGCCAGGCATCGTTCAGATCTTTTAGATGGTATGGTTCGAAAGTTATTGATCTCTAAAATTGATTTGTTTTGAGACAGCTTTAACGCAAAATGCTGCTAAAGTGTCGCCGATTGGGGTCATTTTATAAACCCGTTTGGGTCGTGTACTTTTCAGATAACGAATAACACAGGCGCTGATCAGACTGTGTGGATGTGCAGGCTGGTCTGCCCCTTTCTTGCTATAAGGCAGCAAAGTCAGGGTTTCTTGCGTCGATGCCCATATGATGTTGAAGCCCAGGCTTCCTGGCCTCCGCCTGGCTACGCCTTGATTGTGAAATATTTTCCATGCATGCTCTTATATAACGTGAGGGGAATCTTTTTTCGTATTGTGCACCTGTATTCGAACAGTTTCGGGGAATTCTTGATACTTTCCTTAATACTGAATTAATTTTCTTGCGGATACCTCGTGAGCTTGTGATTATTTATTTATGTAAGCGGACTCCGTATGGTATCACTGCTTTGGTATTCATCAGTATTTGCAGCTCAAGACCGTTTCCTTTTACCGCAAGAAAATGCTTTCAGAAAGCAAGGCTTGACCCAGAGGGGGTGCTTTATTTTAGGGGTGGGGGGCACTGAAAGCCGAATGCTTGAACCGAGCGTTGGAAGCCGCGAGCGGTGGGGAGAGTATGAGAGGGGATCGAACCCCCGGATTTTTTGAAAATAAATCTATGTCTCTGAGAATGCATTTCAAGCCCATTTTTCCATATTCTATACACTCAACTTTAAGTAAGGTTAGACACCCTAGCTATTAGTTTTGCATATCCTTGTCGTCCTCTTGGTGCTTTGGTAAGGTTCCCATGTGGGGGGGGGGGGGCACAGTAATTGCAATGCAAGTCCGAGTCAGTCCAATGTTCAGAAAAACAACAGAGCCCTTGTGAGGGGGGGGGGGGGGGGGGGGGGGGGCTTAAAACTTGAAAAAATAAATGCTGGAATAACAATCAAGTCTACACCATCAAGTCCACACCTAAGAAAAAATTGGGCATAGGTTCCCCTGTATTTTGTACTTTTTCATTCACCCCCAACCAAATAACAGCAGCCTAGGGACTGGGGTTCTTTTTTTAATTTCTCTGAGTCTGGTCGGGGAGGGGTGGGGCACAGCTATTACTTATTAGCTTTGTGACTACTATATAGACTACATGGGATTTTCAATGGAATCAACTACGGAATGGAAGATGGGGGCGGGGGCGCACACACCAGCCCCACAGCCTTAATTGGGACTGGGGATAATTGTTTGTTTGTTTGGTTTGATTCTTTACATTCAATCAACAAGCTTTCAGTTATACAGGGACGGGTCTTCCTTGGTTGAACAAGTAAGCTAGGATAAATGTGTCTTGCTCAAGGACCACAACGCAGTGACGCCGGTGAGGCTCGAACCCGCGGCCCCTCTGTCTCGAGTCAAGCACTCTACCACAGAGCTCCCTAAGGACTGGGGATAAGTGCCCCAGCCCCTACCACCCCAAATTTCCGAGTGGGATGGGAGGGGCACAAACGTGTTTTATCCTCTGTGACCAGACTACAGGAGATTTACAAGCCCGGATCACACTCACAGCCCCGTCTGTGCCCCCACGGCCACCCTTTCTTTCAGCAGAATTGTGGGTAATCCGTCATCATCTGGGTAATCAAGGTCGCATGTTAAGCAGTACCGTATAACGCATATCATATCATGCGTTTTATTATTATTTTTTTAATTAGGGCACTCACTGCGTCTTGGGGGGGGGGGGGGGGGCACGTGCCCGCCCACCCAGCCCCCCTCCCTCCTTGGTCCGGCACTGGAAAGGTGTTTATAACGAAGGTCATGAAACGTTCTGTTCGAATAAAGGCCCCTAGGTTATATACATTTTTTCCATGCTCAACTCAGCTGAGCGCGAAATTTATCCTGTTCATAAATAATAAAATGCCGACAATATTATTGTCCGCATTATAACACTATGAGCATTATAAATGCAATATCTAAGAGACACAAAGTAAGAGACTTCTTTATGCGTTGGTATTTTAGTTTTTATGAACAGTTGATTATTTCGTGCTCAGTTGAGTTGAGCATGAAAGAAAAACTCGGTGTCAGGTGCAGAATACGACAACACCAGTAGTTTTGGAGCTCAGCGAACAACTTTTTAATAGTAAAGACGTAATAATGAATTCTACAGATAATTTTATCATCTAAAATATTTAACCTTCAATTTTACCCCTTAACTATTTCAATAAAATGTTGTTGTAATTTTACTTATAAATAGAACCCCACAGCGTAGCAGAATGAATTAAAATCAATGATCAACAACTCTTGTCCGCAATACAGTTTTTGTTATATATCTACGAC